>APFE031342404.1:0-16642 GCA_000404065.3 Pinus taeda | reverse complement strand
GATCCCAAAACCGGGACTACCAGCTTGATTTTTTCATTATATTCCTTTCAATGTTACAATACATATTTATACATGCCGAAGCATCCAATACCATGGACCGAAAAACCATCACGTCCAATACCATGGACCAAAAAACTATCGCATCCAATACCATGGACCGAAAACCATCGCGTCCAAAAACATGTGCGAAAATCATGCACAAAACCATAGGTGGGTCCGCCCAACCTAACATAGGGTCCAAAACCAAAATTTTCCGGGGCGCTGCTCCAAACCCCATAAAGTGGGGTTACGGGTACCCCTCAAACCCCCTGTTAACTATGTGGAAAGAATATAACACAACCCAACATCTAAGAGATAATATGATAGCAAGAACATATAATTTTATGAGCACAAGCTTGGATAATTGACAACTGATGAATATATAACGAGATTCTTAGAGTTGTTTAGGTATGTGTTCTACCTCAAGGAAGAGATATCAAATATTCAAAGGTATCTCATTGGGTTGTCGCAAGAATTTAAGGACAGGATAGAGTTTGATGAGTCATAAACTCTAGAGGATATTCTTAGGAAAATGAAGTATAACTACGAGATATCCAAGCACAAGCCTGAGTATAGGGATGATTGTAAAGAAAAATGTAAGCCCAAATCTAAAGGAAAAGGGAAGAAAACTACAGGACATTGACCAGGTAGAAGTGTGAGGTTCACCACTCCTACAAGGGGTGAGTCTCAATAGAAACCCACTACTTTTAATCAACACCAACTCTCTAATTCTGCAAGAGAGGAAACGGATGGGTCCGAGACAAAACCCATAGAGTGTTGGAATTGTGGGGAAGGCCACTTATAAATGGATTGCCCTTAGTTACAAAGGAATTTTCCAAGGTTGTATAACGTGTAGGAAGAATAAATAGTAAAGGATGTAGCTCAGAGCATACCATACATCTATGCAATGTTGGATAATAGGCAAGTCGATCACTAAGCCCCAATGATCAAAATGGAAGGTACGATTAATAACCAGTTTATTTCAAATTTTATTGACCTTGGCTCCAATTTCAGCTATGTAAGTCCACTAGTTGGAGAAAAGTGTGTTTGCATAACATAATAAATGACAGGTTGTGGTTGGTCTAGTTGGCCACGAAGACTAAGAAATAAGTTAAACATGTGGCAAAGTCATGCCTAGTCATGATAAATAGCATGCCCACTACTACAAATCTAAACATATTACTATTGGGCTCATATGACATGTTGGTCAGGATGGATTGGATAGTATCCCACATAACCAAGGTCAAATGATACAACAAGTCCATAAAGTGTCTCGTTGAGGAACGAGAGAAGACGATGTTGCAAGGAAAGCTAAATCCCATGACAGTTCAAAAAATCATTGTGCTACAATTGAAGAGGTGCAGTAGGAAAGGGTGTGAACTATTTTTTAAGCGACCAGTGAATGAGAGGTTGATAAGGACAGATTCAAAGAGCATTCAATAATAAAATAATTCAGTGATGTGTTCCCTTAAGAGATCCCAAGACTGCCACCAAGGAGGAAAATTAAATTTTTAATTGAATTACTGTCGAGATTTGTGTCAGTATCGAAGGCTCCATACCAAATTAGCACACTAGAATTAGTAGAGCTGAAATTGAAATTAAAGGAAATGTTGGAAAAATGATACATCCGACCCATCGTATCACCTTGGGGGGCTCTTGTATTATTTGTAAAGTAGAAGGATGACACATTGAGGCTATGAATTAACTATAAACAACTCAATAAAGCCATAGTCAAGAAAATATATCGTCTGCCATGGATTGATGATCTATTTGACCAATTGAGAGGAGTTGTGATGTTCTCAAAGATAGAATCGAGATATAAGTACCATTAGGTAATCATCAAAGATGAATACATTCACAAAATGACATTTAGAATCAATTATGGGCACTATGAATTTGTGGTTGTACAATTTGGGCTCACAAATTCCCCAGCAACATTTATGTGCTTAATGAATAATAACACATTTGGAAAATTTTATACTCGTTTTTGTCGATGACATTTTGGTTTATTTAAAATCCAAGGAGGAGGATCAAAAACATTTAGCAACAATATTACAATTGTTGAGAGATCAATTTTTTTTTTTGCAAAACTCATCAAGTGTGAATTTTTCCATTCTCAAGTTTAGTATTTGGTAGACATTGTCTCGAAATAAGGAGTGACAGTAGATTCGAAGAAGATCAAAGCCATCATGGAGTGGCCCACTCGTCAGAACATTTCAGAAGTAAGATCCTTCATAGGATTGGCTAGTTATTTCCAAAGATTCATACGTAATTTCTCAAATATTGGGCACGCAATCACACCACTGCAAAGTAAAGGAATTAAATTCCAACATACACCAAAATTTGAAGCCAACTTAGATCAATTGAAATATTTGTTCACACATGCAGTGATATTGAAGATAACAGAGCCAAAAAGGATTATGCAGTGTGCATGGATGTCTGCAAGGAAGGGATTGATGGAGTGGTGGTTTGTTATGAGTCCACAAAGCTTAATGAGCATGAGAAAAATTATGGTTCTCATGATTTAGACTTGCCAGCAGTCGTCCATGCACTGAAGATGTGGAGGAACTACCTCCTTAGAAGGAAATTTGTATTGATTTCAAATCATGGAGGGTTGAGGAATCGATTTGATCATCCCAAGGTAAATGCCAGACAAGCAAGATTCTAGCCTTGATCAGTGAGTTTGATTTTAAAATCAAGTACATCAAAGGCAAGGTTAACAAATTAATTGATGTACTCAACAAAAGGCTACAGGTAGATCATGTGGCATCTATAATTTCTTGTGAAGTTGACATCTAATAAAAGATTAAGGAGGCCATGTAACAGGATGAGCGCTACCAGTAAATCAAAGAACGCTTGCAGCAGGAGCCATAAGGAATATTGAGAAAAAATTACTCACTTACAAATGATATCTTACTGAAATTTAAATGGACAAGGTATATACCTTGCATGGGCAACTTGAAGAATATCATCTTGGATGAATTTCATAAAATACGATATTCTGGTCATCATGGTTATCAGAAAATGAAAACAACCATAAAAAATATGTATTATCAGTATGGTATCAAGAAGGATGAGGAAAAATACATTTCCAAGCGCCTGGAGTGCCAACAAGTAAAGGTGGAATGTATACATCCATCGGGATTTCTAAAACCAATCCCCATTCTTGAGTGGAAGTGGGAAGTCATTTCAACTGCCTTCATTGCCATATTTCCAAAAAAATCTAGGCAATGTGATGCCATAATGGTGGTGGTAGATAATTTGATCAAGGTAGCTCAATTTGTAGCTATTAAATCCACTGATAAGCCAAGTGATATTGCTCATTTTTTTATAAAAGAAATAGTGAGATTACGTTGTGTACCTAAGAATATTATCTCGGATGGGGATGTTAAGTTCACCTCTAAGTTTTGGAAGATGTTGTTTGCCAGTTTTGGGACAAATTTAGCCTTCAAAACTATGTGCCATCCCCTAATGGATGGGCATATTGAAAGAGTTAATAGGGTACTGGAAGACATGTTGAGAATGTATGTCATGCATCAACTAAAGAGGTGGGAAGAGTTTATACCTTTGGTAGAGTTTTCCTACAAAAATGGTTACCAAGAGTAATTGAATATGACTCCATTCGAGGCTCAGTATGGAATAAAATGAAATACACCTATTAGTTGGAATGATCCAATGAACAGGGTGCATATTGAACCTGATATGCTGAAAGAAATGGAACATGAATTAATTTTTATTATATGGGGATTGAAAATAACTTAGGACGGGAAAAATTTCTATGAATATCAGTAAAGGATGCACAAGGAGTTCCAAGTGGGGGGGCATGTTTATCATCGCATCAAACCAAGGAAGAGTTCACTGAAAATTGAGTCTTATGCCAAGCTAGCACCCAGATTTTGTTAACCATTTCAGATTATCGAAAGAGTGGGGTTAGTGGCCTACAAATTGGCCTTGCCACTCATAGTGAAGTCACATGATGTATTCAACATTTATTTGATAAAAATTATGTACATTATGCTAATAATGTTGCTTATTGGTTTATGATATAGGTGGAATCCAAGGGAGAATTCCAGCCAGAGCAACTGTGCATTCTATATCGGAGGCAGATCGCACTCCAGAATTGAGCAATCGAGAAGGTCAAGGTGTTGGGGAAGCACTTTGGACTAGATTAAAAGATTTGGATATATAAATCTCTTTTAAACTATGTGTTTTTGTATAGAACACTGAGGACGGTGTTCCTCTAAGGGGGTGGGGTCTGTGACAACCCTTTTTCCTATCCCTCTTGCAAATATTTATATGAATTTGTAATTCATGTAAATGATGTGGAAATGTAATGCATTTACTAGTTGATGGATGTGGACACGGATTTAGAGGATTGAGGAGGAGGAGGACGAGTTATTTGTAAACCCATGCCATTGTATTTATCCCACAACCTATATCCCCAATGGATTTATGGAATTTTTTGTGCAAGCATCGAATTTAGGGAATGGGCTCCTTAAGAGAAGGATGAGCCATGTAGTTTTGGTTCTCGTGGAAGTATGGCTGTGGTCAGCACACACAGAAAAGTATGAGAAGGAAAGCTCGATGGGAAAAAATTTGTGGAAAAAAACAGACATAAGGAAGCAAAGAGAGAGACTACATAGTTTTGCAAGTAAGAACGAGAGCTAACTGAGAAAAAGAAAGAACAACTAACATGCAACGCAAAAGAATGTAAAGCATGAATTGGCAATGGACGTGAATTTGCCAAGAAGAGATAATCATTGTAACATGTGTTTTATTTTGGGATAATATTCCTTGTGTTTGCTAAGGCTTGTGTGTGTTCCTACAATTCGGTTGTCCAGGGAGAGTTTAGTGGAGTCGAGACACTCGGGTATTAACTAGGGTTGATAAACCACTTAAGAAATTGCTTAGTAAGCTAATAAATCACTTGGGTAGTGGCTAGATAGGGTTGGTAAACTACTTGATAGGCTGAGACACCCAATGACTAATTGAAAGGTCAGATAAACCACTAAGTGGCTAGCCTTTGGGTTGATAAACCACTTATGTACTTGCTCAATACACTGATAAACCTCCTAGTAGTGGACTCTTTACTCTTACGATACTAGCTTAGAGAAGCCAACTAATAAATTATTCAAATGCTAGTTGGGGTTGATAAACTACTTGACAAGCAAATACACCTAGGAACTAGTTGAAAGTTATGATATACCACTAAGTGGCTAGCATTGGGGTTAATAAACCACTTATGGAATTGCTCAGTAAGTTGATAAATCTCTTGGTAGTGGACTCTCTACTTCTGTAGTACTAAGATGACTGATAAACCTCCAAAATAGTATATTCTTCCTCTTAGAACTAAGTTGTAACTCATTGAGCCTTGAATGGACCCTTGTGGTTGATTTCCTACTGGACAAAGAATCATCATGGTCTTGCTACTAGGGGCAGTTGATAAACCACCTGAAAAATGGACTCTTATTCTTACCATTTTTTGATTGGTTACTTGTGAGAATAGTCTTGAGTAACAACCTCCTCAAACTCTGAATCTAGCTCGGGTGTGGTCAACTGCAAGAAAGATTGCAGTGTAGTTGGCCTATGATTGGGTGGAGATTTGAAATCCCCCCCTTAGTTTCCAATCATTAAGCTATACAAATATGTGTATCTAATTTTACTTATATTGCATTATGAATGTTGAATGATATTGTTAAAAGTTAAAAAAATGAATGTATCAGTATTGATTATGGAGGAATGGTGTTATTTCTAGTTTTCTTTAATGATATGCATGTGTGATTGCTCTCATTATTTGAGAGGGATTTGCATATCCTTGTCATTATTGATAATCTCTTGAATGTCGGGTTACTTACCTAGTATGTATGGTTATTTTCTAAGTCCACTTGACTACCAATGTGTGTGATTTCTATTGTTTGATATGCATGAATATCATGGAAAATTGTTATGTATAGATTGGTGGAAGTTTGTGGTCGGTGTGTTTGTGGCATGCTATATAAGTTAATCTAGTAGTTACTGAATTGAGGCTTCTGTGATCCATATCAATTTTTTTGAGACAAATTTTCGGTGATAATCACATCAAAATACATTTGTCGACGCGTTTCGAACCAACAAGTGTCGAATCTGATAATGTTTGTTGTTAGGCATCATGATAGTTTTATTCCCTTTATGTGGATATTTTTAACTCTTGGAATATTTGCATCGGAATGAGGGATTCATCCCTATCTTAATAATGGTGTTGAGATTTACTCATCACTGAGAGTGGCTTCTCAAGCCATCAAGGTCCTTAAGGCTCTAACATTGATTTTTTTTAACAAGGAACTTGCGCTTCAGCCAAATGAAGCGTGTTAGACTTACAATTGTGTCGGGTCTATGGAGATGGATAAATGTCCATTCGAATATGGATAAATTTACATCCTAGGGAACAAAGATGTGCCTCTGCAAGACGGGAAAGTTTGTGTCATTGGAAAAATCTATTAATTGACAAGAAGCACAGAGTTAACGAATGAGCGAAACAGGAAAGTTCTTGTCACCTGTCATGGATATTCACGTTGTGGCGCAAAGGTTGTTAAGGGACTTCAGGGAGAAGTGAGTGCAGTTGACAGAGGACATTAGACACCTACCACAAATATCTTATGTTGCGCCATCAAGAAGACATGATGGTTTCATCATGAGTGGGCATGTTGGCGCTATTGACATAGGGAGGGACAAAATGTCCTTCCCATTGTTAAATAGGAAAACATTGATTTGCATAAAGGTCAGGAACCTAGTGGGGCCCATGACTTAAGTTGAGGTGGAAAATTCCATGAGGGACACAGATGATGTGTACATGTGATGTGGCCAGGTTGTTAATGTGGCATGCTCTCAACGTGACACATGGCAAGTAGATATGTTCCTTTTGGATGGCCAAGTTGCCAGTTTTTGGATGACACATAACACCACTAAAAGATACCACATTCTTGGACAACGTCACCTTGACGTTTGCATGGCGTCAATAAGACATTGTAGAAGTGAGTGACATGGAGTTTAGTGTTAACATTGTTACCTGATGTGGGGGTGCTACATGGTGCTCACAAGGCAGCACACTTGGCTAGAAGCCACATCATTGAAAATCTCAGGACCGCAAAGTTGTTTATAGTGCATTCCCCATCGTGGGGTGTGAAGTATACAAAAGTCGTAGGATGGTGATCGTCCCTGCCAATTGACGTGAAAATGTGTGGCACATCATGGAAGTTTGAATGGGGTGTGTTACACAGTAATTTGTCACCGTTGGTCACCGTCCTTGTTACCCTTGTTTTCGTACATTGGAGGACACATTTATGGACCTGTGACCAGTGACATAACCTAAAAACACTTGCATTATGTTCCCCTGAGTATGTACTTCATGTTTCCTGAAGACACCTTTTGCAAATTATCCCTAAAAAGTGCCCTTTTTCCATTGGCGCAGGTACACAGTGTCTTACCCACACCAATGGCTCAGATACTCAAAAGGGGGCGCGCCAATTGGCGCTCTGTCCTAGAGCAACACCCGTGCCACCTAAATTTGGCAATGATTTTTAGCCAACGCGCACTCATATGTTTTTTCCTCTCTTGTCATGAAGTTCTATGAGGGAAAAATCCTCAAGATAGAGGTCGAAAGTCATTTTTCATCCATGACAACTATGCTGAGTAGCTTTTCAGGATAATGCCAATCCACAATGGGTGTCCTGGTACAATGTATCTTCCTCCCTTCTCCATCTATAAATGGCTGTCCTCATGCATTAAACAAGCTAGTTTTGCTAGAGTCTTTGTGAGTGCGAAGTAATGCTAGAGTGTGATAGTGAGAATTGTGAAGCATAGGGGGTTATGCTGCCAGAATTATGAGAAGAGAGAAGGTCACTTTCGCAAAGTCGTATGTGCTGCTTGCCAGTCAGAGAATAGGTTCAACGTCAGAACCTTGGTTGTTATATTTCTCTGTTTTACTCATTAAAGACGACTTTCATTATGTGTTCACTCATGTGTCTTTATAATGGATGATTGAGTTATATCTTTTCTGACTGATATATAATTGCATATATTTGGATTTTATGCTTGTATTTGTGTCGTTCTTTGCATGTGCAGGTGTCCGTTCACGAGGATCGTGGGGATTGTGACCAGCCGGAGCAAAGGAACGAGAGCAACGATTCTTCTACAAGTATTAGCGTTGGAATCCAGGTAGGCCATCATCATCGATCTCTGATTTGCAATTAGGAACCTGCGTGTTAGCATTGTGTGATTGTTGCTAGACCCATTTGGGCTAGTGGGATCGCCTCTGTCTGCAGAGGGGATTCACCAGTTCAACAATTTGGCAACTCCGCTGGGGAGTTTAGCTTGTTGTTTGATTTGTAAACTTTAGACGGAGCCTGAAGCACGGCCAGATAGCCTTCGAAACACTATTGCTTTGCAGTAGTGAAGTAGATCAAAGCCACTTCAGTCAATCTCCGGTTTGGTTCACGGACTGAACAATTTCGACTTTGTATTGCATGTTAATTTTTCTCTTGAATAGCTTTCTGGATTGAATTTCTTGCTGTTTCTTGCTTCATGGCCTTCCTAGATACTATAAACCAAGCTTTGGACCACCTGTTTTGTTTTTTTACCTGGCAAACTTGATTAGCACGGCTTTTCCTCTGACAGTCGCGCCAGTTGGCGCAGGTTGCTAACTGACAACCCACGCCAATCCCTTTATAGCGCGAGTTGTAGCCTAACAGTCGCGCCAGACCTGTTAACTTTTTAGTTAGCTTGTTTGACAACCTTCTGAGCTTGGATTTGTATCTTGCTACATCTTTTACAACTTCTGGAAGTGAGTTGGACATTTATGTGACTGGTTATTATTTTTATCCTTCAGTTGTTTGCTTATCTATCGATTTTATATCTTAGCCCTAGTGGCTTTGCATGTCGAGCCTTCTGTGGGAAATTATGGTTTGATGATCCAGTCAGCTTTTGGTTGTTTTCCACACTCATCTAGTAGTTGTAAAAGTTTGGCATTCTATGCTGCAAGTAATTCACTTCTAGCTTGTTTATTTTTGCTTGACTTCATCTGAACTTAGATCACATGGTTCATTGAAAGTCTTGGTGTTTTCCTTGCTTTGAGAGGTCATTTTGACGTTTCAGAATTGGGTCTAGATTCCTTTAAGTGAATTATCTGTTAAGTGAATATCTCTTGAAATCTGTTCAGTGCATCATACTATCCTAAAAGAAAGAAAAACAAAAGATTTTTTGCATTTTATTAATTAGCATTTCTTGTTAATTGTTGCTTTTAAAAAGAAAAAGAAAAAGATTTTCATTTCTTATTATTAGCTGCATTAGGATCTTTGTGATCATTTTGTTTGTATAAAAATATCAACTCTCCTATAGATAGAGTTCATTCAATGAAACGATACAATTTTCGCATATAGTTTGCATTTAGGAAGTTTCAAGAGATCACATACGGTAGGACCAAAAACTGAAACATAATTAAAGATAAACCGTAAAATAAACTGAACGAACCTAACAACGCATTGGAACATAACGCACATATTCTAGAAGTCTAGGTTAGAGACGTGTTCCAGCATCTTTAAACCTGGTAGCTTACCATTGAGTGGTTGGGTGATTCCTCCACGGTGAAACGATAAGTGCCAGTACAGATTGTGCTCCCACGTACCGTCGCGTATATATTGGGAGACCCCTATAGGCTTGCAACCTTTGATCCATAGGAAGCCAAGTCTGCCACCTTACAAGCCGTAATGCACTGAACACAACATTCAGGAAGATTGACTGCAGTACGGGAAGTCCTTGGTTTTCATCTGATTGCCAAGGTGTATAAGCAGTTTTACGGATTGTTTGGCAAACCTCTTACCTAGTTCTCCAGAGTAGTCACTTTTGATCCTTTTCGGACTCCCTAAAAGAAAAGGTGTAAGTGAGCGTTTTGTCACTTCGTTCTCATTAAATATTCGAAGGAGACTAGAGTCATCTTTTCGTCCTTTTCTCGACTCTTAAAAAATGAAAAGGTCAAGTTCAGTGTCTTAAAACTTATTTGGCCATGATCATATATAACCCGGTTAAATTTTGTTTGAGTTAGTCTGAGTAGGGTCTGGTTTCATTAGATTCCCTAGGATTTTGTGAAGTTTCATCCTAGTGGAATTACCAATCTCGTCTTCCGAGATCCCGGTTGTGAGTCAAATTCTTCCTATTGTTCCAAGTATACAACCGCTTAGCTCTCGTGCTCCAGGCGACGAGGATTACCAATTTTATACGAACCCTATTTGGGAACCTTCTCAAAACGGTATCCCTTTTTGGGAATACACTTCTCCTCGGAAACCATTTCCTTCTGATATGGAAAACCCATCCCCTACTACGACTGACGAATCCGGCGTGCCAGGGGACGAGATTCCCAGCACAATGGAATCTACACATGTTAGTAGAACTGCTACTACCGGGGGACTACCTCTTGGTTATAGAGCATTGCGTGATTTTCTATCATCTCCTTTTCCGACTTCTATTTGGTCACCACCCGTCTTCTCAAATACGGAGCCTTCGACTCCACCACCTCGCGGTACAGCTGTTACCTCAGTGACAACCCCTCCAACAGTATCTGTGGCTTCTTCGACCCCTATTTTTAGTCGACCTTCGACCTCTTTCTTCCTAGGTTTTGATCCTACATCGAATGTCTCACTTGGAGGGCAATATGATCAGTATCTACCACCTCCTGGGACTAGGACAGGTCAGCTGTCAGTGGAGAGATTTCAGTTCCGCTGTCCATAGATTGGGGTTCCACCTCTTATCACGGTGGTCAAGCGTCGTATGCGCAACCCGAACAACCACATCAGCAAAACCTACAAGGACAATCCTTCCAAGGAAACCCTTTTGCCTCTAGTGGTCCCTTTTTCACCTCTCATACGCAACCTACTGGTAATCCAGGCCAACCTTCCACTCAGCAAGCTCAACCTGGTATCCAGCAAGGTTCTCATACTGGACAAACCGGTCAATCATTTGTTAACCCAAATCAACCTAACGTCCAGTATACCCAAGTTTCTGGCCAAGCTGCCCAAACAATTAGTCAGCCAACTGTCCAGTATACTCAATCTTCTGGACAAACTGGTCACCCTCAAACACAGCCATCTGGTATGATAGGACAACCCTCTGCTGCACAACAACAACCTCAGTATCAGCAGGTAGGTCAACCTCAGTATCAGCAGGTAGGTCAACCTCAGTATCAGCAGGTAGCTCAACCTCAATACCAGCAAGGTTATCCTTCTGCTTAGATAGCCCAAGGTTATCCGTTTACTGGCGCTGCTCAACCCGACACTTGGACCCAAGTAGGATCCCAAAATCCATCTGGTTCTCAAATGCAGGCTGGAGGTCAATCTCAAACGTTTTATCAAACTCAGCCTGGGTCTCAAACTCAATTTGGGGTCCCACCACACTATGGTTATCAACAACCTCAAGGGCAACCTTTGTTTGCTCCTTACCAGAATTATCAACAACCATATGCTAATTCTGCAGCATCGTTTGGTAATCCATACGCTGGGGGGCAAAACACAAATCCCTACGGCCAGCACACCATGGGGCCAAATCCGTCAAGACAAAGCCCATGGGGGCAACCACCACCTGGTTGGAACCCGGGTGCTCCATCCTACCAGCAGCCCCAGATGTCTTTCAATCCTCAGTTACCATTCTTAGCAACTTTAGAATTACCGGATGTGTCCAAACTGACTAATGATCCTATTCTTCATAATCCTTATTGGCCTCCGGTTCCCACCAAAATTCCTGGTGACTGTCCAAAATTCAATGGTAAAGCTAATGAAGATCCACAAGCTCATGTCATGACCTATCATCTATGGTGTTCATCCAATTCATGGCTTGATGATTCAATTCGGCTTCGCCTTTTTCAAAGGACTCTCACTGGCTCCGCCGCTAAGTGGTATATTGAGCTCAATCGCAGATCCTTTCAGGATTTCAACTCGTTGGCTATGGCATTCCTCACTCATTTTCAGTTGCCCATTCGTTATGAAATGGGCAGACACCTCCTCACATCCTTAAGGCAGACAACAGCTACGCATATCTCTGATCACATCCATGAATGGAGATGGCGTAGATGTATGATTAAATTTTGGATTCCCGACCAGCTTCTTACGGATTGGTTCACGACTTCGTTCATTCCTCCAACAGCTCGGGACATTGCTATGGTAGCGTGTGTTACTGAAGAGAAAGCTATCGCGCGTGCTCAATACCTCGACTTGGTTTATTCTCAGTCAGGTACATTGTATGATTATTTTCCTGATGCCCCTAGACCAGGAACATCCAAAGCCCCGCCAACACCTACTGTTGACGGCATTACTGGGTCTGTTAGTTCATCCTCTAAGAAAAATTCCGCGAATCCTGGGAAGCAGAAATCAAACACTCCAAATGAAAACACTTCCCAGGTAATACCTACCTCTAAACGGACTTCCAAGGTTAATGCCGTTCAGTCCACCAAGACAAACAAAACCTCAAAAGCAAAAAAGAAAGAGAAAGGGAAAAACAAGCCAGAACAACCTAAACAGGAACAACCTAAACCTCAATATGAGGAGAGTGCCAAACGCAAACCCAAGTATCCTTGTCTTATCTGTGATGAGGATCACTATACCAAAGACTGCCCTCGGCGGTCTGAAGTTAGTCGTTTGTTGAAAGGCGCTCCCGAGGTCCCTGCGGTGCTTAAAGAACCCTTTCCTTCACAACAAACTCAAATGGTCGCTGACCCCTCTCAACCTCCCTCTTCCTTCGGTTCCCAAGTGTTCATGGCGGGAACAATACCTATTAATATCAATACTCGAACAAAAGATTATCCATCTGCCGGGAAGGAGCCTGAGGTTCCCCCCAGTGCTCCTCCATTCAGTTCAAGCCCTCTCCATATCGAGAGACCTAGTACTGAAACACCTATTCAACCCCCTCCAAAAGAAGTACTCCGGAAATCTTCTTACAACCCAAATCCTGTGCTGCTCAGCACTACAATATCGTTGAGGATTTAGCCCAGACTCCATCAGCTATGTCCGCTTTAGAAGTTCTCTAGAGCTGCCCCTCTCAGAGGAAGTCCTTTCTATCCGCTATCGGCGGCATAGACCCAGCTGACTTGGATTTAATTACGTTTGACTTAGACTGCCATACACAGAGACTGCCTCCCCAAATTGCATTCCTTATACAGGTCATTATCGATAAGAAAACTATCCATCGTACAATCATTGATGAAGGTGCTTCAACTTGCATCATGTCTGTTGCCAGTTGGAAAGCTATTGGATCTCCAACGTTGAGTCAGTCTCCCACCACCTTGGAAGCTTTTGATGGAAGAGCATCCCGTCCTTATGGTATACTCCCATGTTTACCTATCTCTTTGGAAGGGAAAAAGGTTGATATGGAAGTTGAAGTTGTTGATGCTACTCTAACCTACAACCTCCTTCTCGGACGCAGCTGGATCTATGCAATGCAAGCTGTCGCTTCATCTTTCTTTCGTATCATTCGTTTCCCTCACCAAGGGAAGATTATTACAGTCGACCAGCTGTCATTTTTCGCTTCCTCTTCGGAAGGAACTATCCCTTTTGTGGAGCATACCAACAAATCAATTGAGAGTCTAGGTCACGGGATTTTCAAAGATCCCGCCCTTATGGGTGTTTTTCCAGCCCTGCCTCCGAATGTCGCTTCCGCAATATGATTTCTACTTGTTCTGATCCGTGGATCCTTCCTCCCATCAACCAAGTAGATTCTTGGGGCGACCAGATGCCGTTGAGTCCTGCTGAACTCAACTACGTCGAAATCGTAGCTGCATCGGCTCCTTCTTCTGAACTTGCTCTTTCAAGCAAGATTTTCCACACGTTCGCTCCATCCTTAGGGCTTGTAGATCAAACTTCTTCGGATCCTTTAAAAGAAAAATTTTCTTCCGACGAAGCTATTATTGAGACTATGTCTCTCGAGGAACCTCCTTGGCATGATAACCACCATTGTTCCTCATTGCTCTCTGTCCCTCAGGATATGCCGACTTGTATTCAGCGGTTTGCTCCTTGTTTCCCATTTCGATTCCTTCAGTCACCTGTTCAAGTTTATCAAGCCTCTTTTGAAGGTAATATGGAAAACATTACGCAAACCCAGCCCATCGACATCTCTATCAAACTAGGGATCGTTGAACACATTCACATCGGAGTAACTTGTACTCCAGAGGAGATTCGACTTTATTCGAACCTTTTTCGCGAATTTCGTGATGTTTTTGCTTGGTCCTATGAAGAAATGCCCGGCATTGATCCTAGCATAGTGGTGCATGAAATCATCACGTACCTAGGTTCTAAGCCTGTTCGTCAACGTTTACATTCGGTACACCCCCGAAAGGCTGCAGCGATCAAGGCCGAAGTAGAAAAGCTTCTTAAAGCCAGTTTTATTTATCCTATCCCACTCACAGATTGGGTTTCTAATATTGTACCTGTCACTAAGAAACAGGGAACTATCCGCGTTTGTGTCGATTATCGTGATATTAATCGGGCCTGTTCTAAAGATAATTTCCCCACACCATTCATTGATCAGATTATTGACGAATGTGCGGGAAGCGAGATGTATTCTTTTATGGACGGTTTTTCTGGTTACAACCAGATCAATATTGCTCCCGCTGATCAACACAAGACCGCTTTCATCTGTCCATGGGGTACTTTTGCCTATAAGAAGCTCCCTTTCGGTCTCAAAAATGTCGGCGCTACCTTCCAATGTACAATGTCCTACGCTTTTCATGACATACGACACATTGTACAGCCATACCTGGATGATCTTCCAGCTCATTTAGCTAAGCGTCAGGACCACCCTACTCACCTTCGTGAGATATTTCTTCACTGTCGACAATACCAAATCAGGCTTAATCCTCACAAGTGTGTCTTCTGCGTAGAATCGGGTCGACTTCTAGGATTTGTCGTCTCCCACGAGGGCATCCGACTGGATCCCCTCAAAGTCGAAGCCATAATCAATCTTCCTCCCCTCGCTACCTTACAACAATTGCAGAGCTTGCAAGGAAAAGCGAATTTTTTACGTCGTTTCGTTCCCAACTATGCCGAGGTGGCTAAAGGTTTTACACGATTACTTAAAAAGGATGTCCCTTTTCATTGGGATGCCATGGCTCAAGAATATTTTGAGCGACTCAAGGGTCTCCTTGTTTATGCTCCATTGCTTTGCCCTCCAAACTGTCATCGTGACTACACCTCGTATTTAGCTGCCATCGACACCACTATCGACATGGTTCTTGTTCAAACTGACGACGATGACACTGAGCATGTTATCTATTATCTCAGTAGAAACCTTTTAGATACGGAAACTCGATATGCACATGTCGAGAAATTGGCGTTAGCCACTGTATGCGCTGTCCAATGTTTCCGTCACTATATTCTGCTGCGCACTACTACTGTGATTTCTGATTGCAACCCCATGACGTATATCTTGTCACGCCAGTTGCTGGGGGGAAAGTACTCAAAGTGGATTGTCATCCTCCAAGAGTTTGACTTGGAATTCGCTACCACCAAGTCAAAGAAATCACTCGTTTTTGTTGAGTTAATTTGCTCTTTGCCATCTTCTTCTTCGCCCTCTCATACAGAGGATCAAATTTCGGATGAGACTTTGTTTCTCATCAGCACCCTCGACCCCTGGTACGGTGACATCCTTATATATTTGCAAACGTCCTCCTTTCGCCCGGGCACGTCGAAAGACGCTCGGCGAAGGATTCGTCATCAATCTCAACCATACCGTATCATTGGGGATACCTTATATGGCCTCGGCGCCAACTCTGTTCTCCACCGTTGTCTTACTCACGAGGAAGCTGAGCGAGTCTTGAATGATTGCCACTCCGGTGCTTGTGGTGGTCACATGTCCGGATATGCAACTGCCCAAAAAATCCTCCGTGCTGGCTACTTTTAGCCCTCTATATTTAAGGATTGCATTCTTGCTGTCCGTTCCTGTCATCAGTGCCAGATATTCCAGCGGAAGATGCGAGCACCCCCCGCTCCTTTGCACCCTGTTGTTACCGTCGGCCCTTTTGCCAAATGGGGCATTAATTATGTGACCTGTAACCCTCGCTCGGCCCGGGGGCATGGGTTTATCATTGTTGCTGTCGATTACTTTACTAAACGGGCTGAGGCGATGCCTACACTGACTGAAGACGGTCACACAACGACGCAATTTTTATTCAACCATGTTATTTCGCGATTCGGCGTCCCTCAAGCCATCGTCACTGATCACGGAAAGCATTTCCGAATCATATGATGACGGAACTAATAACCCAGCTCGGCTTAAAGCACGATAGTTCTACTCCGTACTACCCTCAGTCCAACGGCCAAGTTGAAGCGATCAATAAGATTTTGGTTACAATGCTTCAGCGTACCATTGGCATGCACAAGTCTAATTGGCATTTGATGTTGTTCCCTGCTTTGTGGGCTTACCGAACCTCCATAAAGGATGCCACTGGTTTCACTCCATTTCAACTAGTCTATGGACGAGAGGCTACCCTTCCAATCGAGTGTGAAATCCCTTCGTTAAAATTAGCTGTCGAGCTACTTCCCAACACCACCCCATTAGAAGAACGTCTCCTTTATCTAGAACGGCTAGATGA
>APFE031342399.1:172229-190201 GCA_000404065.3 Pinus taeda | reverse complement strand
TTTTCATTATATTCCTTTCAATGTTACAATACATATTTATACATGCCGAAGCATCCAATACCATGGACTGAAAACCATCACGTCCAATACCATGGACCAAAAAACCATCGCATCTAATACCATGGACCAAAAACCATCGCGTCCAAAAAACATGTGCGAAAATCATGCACAAAACCATAGGTGGGTCCGCCCAACCTAACATAGGGTCCAAAACCAAAATTTTCCGGGCGCTGCCCCGGACCCTATAAAGTGGGGTTACGGGTACCCCTCAAACCCCCTGTTAACTATGTGGAAAGAATATAACACAACCCAACATAGAAAACCCTTAGGGCACTTCAATTGTGCAAGAGTTACCCATCGAAATTGTGATTTCAATAAATTCCTGCCAGATTTTAAAGAAATTAGATGGAAAAACCCACCGGAAAAGCTTCCAAAAAGTCGCACTAAAGACAACTTGGAAATAAACTAGCTCAGGCGATGATAGTTGATCTCTGAGAAGAGATGTGGTGGCTACATGCCTTCTGAAATATGTTACAATGAGGCTCAAAGGCCTTTTTATCATTAAGAAACAATGGGAAACCCTAAACATCCAAAAAACCAAACCCTAGGAGATGAAGTGCCAAAAGCTTGTGGGCCTTGTTGGGGTTAGTTGGAACGTCAACTTCCCGGGGTTGTATATTTGGAATACGATATCTATTTGACTATCATAACACCTCGTTTTGAGATATCTCCAAGAGGAGGCCAAAAGAAGAATGGAAAAACTATTTCGCACTTTTTTGGTCTCTCTGTTTTCCAAAAAAATGTCTTTTAGTCCCTCCAAACGACTCCAAAATTTAGGAAATGAAAAATTGCCCAAAAACAATATGTTGTGCTATAATTAAGGAATATGAATGAAACAACTACGGGGGTCCAATTGGAATAGGTGGGTAGCCACCAATATCCACCTAGATCACTCCTTCCCCCTTAGGAAGCAATTGTCCCCATTGCGTTGAGTGCCTCCAAGAGATGGGGAAACTTTTGTTGAACTTGGTCCCTCGTGAGCAACTTGCCTTGTGTTATCACTCCAAAATTTCTCTAGAGTTGTTATGAAAGAAATGATAGAGGTAACCACAAACCTACTTTTGAGATCAGGATCTAGTCTTCCTAATGCTCAGAGAGGGCTCTCTCTTTATGATTTCACTTTGTTTAGTTAATTGATTTTAGGCTAGTTATTTAAGCTTTGGTTGGGTTTTGATTTTGATTTGGTGGTTGAATCACTGACTTAGATGGGTAGAGGGATGTCTTTTACCATTTGGCTATGGGGTCAAGTGTCAAGAAAATAAGACTGGATTAAGTTCTAAAGACAATGTTTACATGGCAAGGTAGTTGAGTAAATTCAGATCTTTGAGGTTGGATGGTGAAGTGGTTTTCAATCGGGGTCAAGGAGCAATTAAGGGTTCCTCAAACCAGATAATGAAGGAAATGGTAGGGGTCAATTGAAACTAGGGAGAAATGAAGGATTCCCTACTCTGGATATCAGAAGAAAACATTAAAATGATTAACTGTTCAAGACAGAGTGTACTTAAACAAATTCTGTAATAAATTTCTAGTTATTTCATTCAATTTAGATGAGATGCAAGTTTGTGAAACACTTAAGAAAATAACAATTTGAAAAAAAGAAAATACTTCACTGAAGTGGCCCAACACATGAATGCTGTAATGCAATTTCTTTATTACTCAGTCCAGTCTGCTGACTTGAAAAATTGGTACAATGAACCCTCAGGTTACAGATGAATACAACTATAGAAATGTCTAGCAATTCACCCTCTATACTTCGAGTTATGAAGTATTTATACAAAAACTTATTACAAAATATCCCAAACTGTCTTGGGAATTATTCTAGGGAAAAGAAATATCTTCATGCAAGAAGATAGAGAAAAATATTCAACTACTGCAAGCTGTCCCTGTTTATTTGGCTCTGCTATCTTATGCTTTGATCTTTCACTATGTTTTCTCCTTTGTTGTTGGTCTTCCACGTTGACTGTTCTTTTTACTTTGCCCTTTAACTGTTACTTTTTCATCTAATACTCCTTGACTGGGATGGCTTGTTTCTTTCCTTTAACTATTCTGTATCCACTTTTACTTTGCAATTTCACAGTAGATCATTTAACTTTTCCCAAGTCTCTGTGTCTAGTAATTTAATATTTACCACTCTTATGTAGACTTCATCTGCTTCTGTGTATTTTGCAAAGGTGGGCTTATTTATAAAAAGGTGTTTTACCTCATGCTGGGGGTAAAATAGGTTCTCAAAATTTTGGCACAGGACCTTTCCTGTAGGCATCCCTTTCATAGAAGAATTATTGGCTTGATCTCTTGCCACTTCTTTGATTTTCCTGTTATAGTCTTCTTGTGGCATTAATCTGTCATTTATTACCAAGGGATTTGGCAGAACTTTCTGTGTTAAAGCATCAAACTTAACCATGAACTTTCTTATAGCTAGCTCCATGGTTTGGCATTTTTCCTCAAGGTTGATCATTAAGTTCCTCTTGGTGAGCACTTTCTTCATTTCTAATATAGTGCCAATTCTGTAAGCTATGTCTAGCTCCCGCAATTCATATTTATTTTTAGAGTTAAGGAATTGGATTATTCTGGTGGCTTCTTCTGGCATGTCTCCAAGTTCAGCCTTAACTCTCTGAATTGCTTCAGTAGCCTCTTTGACTAAATCATTTTGTTAAAAGATGACTTGTATAGATGGCCAAATATCATTGACAGAGTCAATGATATTGCCCCATAATTGTTCTTTGGCTTGGGCAAGTGGCTCCTTCAATGTTAACTCTTTTTCCAAATTCTTTATCCTGTGAGTCAACCTGGTTGATTTTTGTACTTCATTTTTGTGCATAATTTGGGCCAATTTATTTTCATCCTGTAGACTCCTTATCTGTTCTTTGATTCTATTTATTTATGTGGTCTGAATGGACATGTCTTCCATGGCTTTGACCAGTTTACTTTCCTCATCACTTGGCTGAGTTGTTGCTATTGTTGAACTTGTTTATGATGTAGATGTTGTTGCAGCTGGGAGTGATGTAGCTAGTGGAGCTGTGGGCGCCAATGAAGCTTCCAAGGTTGATGGAACTGCTGTAGTCACTGTGGGAATGGTTGTGGAAGTGGTTGTCTCAAGGCTGGCTTGTTTCAACTATATTAAACTATCCAATTCCTTCTCCATTTCTTTCAATTGATCATTAAGTTGGAGAATGAGGTCCATCATCTCCTCTTACTAGGTTTGTCTTTCTAAGACCTCCTTGGTCTATTGATGTTCTGAATGAGGCAGCTTCAGTTGCTTCTTCAAAGCATCAATATCCTCATTTTTATTTTTTATCAGTTTTTCTACAGCTTTGACATCATTGGGATTATACTCAATTTCAATCACCAAGTCTTCTAGTGACTTTATTCTATTGTCCTTGGCCTGTGAGGATGCCTTTTCCAGCTTAAGCTGTGTTGTGATGTTATCCACTGATCGTTGAAGTTTGTGCACAGTCATTTCTCTATTTGTCATGGTCGAATAAACCATTTCACCTGCCTACTTATGGAACTCAATTTGGGCTGCTGCACTGTAGGCTGCAGGAATGTCATTTGCATTTTACCTATTTTAATGTCAAACACTGACATTAATCTATTTGCAGGTGTTTGTTTGAAGTACTGGGCATAAGTTTAAGCCTTTAATGCCTCATTCCTCAACTTGATTTCCTTGTACTTCTCTTTTATATCTTTCTCTTTATCCACAAGCTTGTGGGATGAAGAGACTTCAATGCTAAGTTGTTTTTCAATAAATTGAGTGTTTGAAGTAGAAGGCTGGTGAGTTTCCTCTGAAATTGCTGGGCCTTTACTCCTTCCAACCGTTGTGTCAGTGTCAGTGATTTCCACTGTCTCAATGGTGTCTTCTTGCTCAGTTACAGGATTAAGCTTGGGCCTCTTCCTATAACTGATCTCAAACCTGTCATCTGTAGTGTCCATCCCAAAGATAAAACCTTCTTCCCTGGTTCTTTTCACATTTCTGTCCTCATTAGCCAGAGCTCGTAGAATGGGAGTAATAGTCATCTGTTCTTGTAGGGATGGAAGCTGCAGAAAGGAACTAGTATCAATATGCTTTTCCACATCTATTAAATCATCCTCCACATCTATTAAATTATTCTCCAACCATTCTGACTTGTTGTCATATCTCTCAATGCCTGGCCTGGAGTCATGTATGAAAGGACTTAGCTTGAATTTGAGCCTTAGCTTGTTTATGACTCCATTAGGGTCATACTGCCAAATGAAACTATTTTTGAAGTTCATCTACTGTAAGATTTTGTTTGCCTCTTGTCCAACTTCCCTATTATTACAAATAAAAGGGCCCAATTGGTTTTTGATTTTAAACTGGGTCTTCTTCCTAGCTGACAGGAAATTAACCTCATCAGAGTTTATAATTTGCCTGAAATACTCTAATGCAAATATCCTCATGGGGAGGTATTTGGGCATATTGTAGGGAGTTAGTTGGAATCCATATATTTTGATTTCTGTGTGGTCCTGGTATAGATACCAACCTCCCACTCTACTGTTCTTAGCCAATTGTAAAACTCTCTTAATCTCCTCATTGGTTCTGGGCTGATAGCTACTGGTTAGCATGTTTATTACTGGATGTCCAATAGATGACAGATCTTGGATTTCAGTTGGTGTCTAACTTTTGGATGCTGACTGGAAACTTATCTGACTGAAAGTATAAGAACATGTGAAACAATACTGATGAATATTTGAACACTCTCTCATTTGGTAATCTGATAAACTGTTCATGGATTCTGTCTGCTATGAACTGAGCAAAGTTGTAAACTGTAGCAGGAGGCTTGCCTAGGCAAAAAATAGAAAGGAAAGCAAGAACAACCTCATCCACATGTTCATTAGTGGTGTATCCTAGAATGCAAGAGAGCATGATTATAATTTGTCTGCATCTCTAAGAGAAAATGGTGGCAGCATATGGAGGACTATCTGTTGGAGTATGAGATTCTTCAATGATGAAAGTTTGAAAGCTATGAGCTTTCTTGGGAAGGTATAACTTGGTGTAAAGTTCAAGTAAGCCTTTAATGGAAAGTGGGGTCTCATTTGGGCCTAGTTGGATTTGCAGCATTTGATTTATTGATTCCGTTGTAATAGTGAATAAAACCTGTTGGTCAGGGGTGACTATGGCTCTTTGACTGGGGACATAACAAGCTTGGCAGAAATGGATGATTTCTAGGAATAGGTGTACCTGTGGGAACAAGTACTTGGGCAAATTTGAATCCCATAGGTGAATGTCATCATTCAGTTTCAAAAACTTGTCTTTACTCCACCAGTGGAGTTTCAGTAGGTGGCTAGGGGAAGCAGTGTCCTTGATTTGAAATTCTCTGTCAGCTAATGGAAGGTGGTCAATATCTAGGTGAGGGGTTTGCAGAGGTCTTACATCCATAGAGGTTTGGGAAGCCATAATTTGGTTTGTTCAATGGAATTACTCTTTCTATGGCTTTAGGAGTAAGGTCAGAAGCTCTGGAACAGTGGGGAGGGTAATTACAATATGTAGAACAGGGTTTTTGGATGCACAGTATGGTTTTCTTCAATTTAGCAAGGTTCTTTAATTACTTTAATTAATTAACCCTTTAATAATTACTATGTATTACTCAAATTACAGGGTCGTTATGGTTCTTTCAAGAATACCTGGAAATTGACGCTTTGGTGCGCAGACAAGTTTTTGTGGTAACTGTTGGTGGGCTCCAGTATTGTAGCAATAATGATGCAACTCCCGGGACTCCCTTCTTTACTTCTATCAACCCGGTAGTTCGTAACAAACTTGGAAGCGACGGTGTTGTATGCACAAGTACTAGCTCTTGCCGCAGCTGGCACAAGTCTGCTAGGAGCTTCAGCCAACTTCTATGAGCTCTGAGAAGAAGCTTTTTAACTAATGGATGGAAGCTAACTCAAAGGAAGCTAATCTACTTGCGGAAAGAAAGTGAAAAGCTGAAAGGAAACACAAACCCTAGCAAACCCTAATTTTACCAGCTTGCACTACTAATGCAAGAAAGAGGATGAAAGCTATCGAGAGAGATGCCATTGACTTCTAGGAAGATAAAGTGTGTGTGTCTAAGCTACTTCTACAGTAACATCTGAAAAAACATCTTTTTGTATTTTTGAATAAGTTTTCAGAATTATCATGCATGCTTTAACTGTTTTTGACTATGTAGAGGCGAGGTGAGGAATGGAACTGACGAGGCACTTGTAGGAGGTTGGGAAGGTGAGAAGAGGGCCTAAGGGGTCCCTAGCACCCTTCCAAAGAGTTTCACAGAGTTTGGCTATCAAGAAACTGCTTTCGTGAGCTTTTACAGGAAGTCTGAAGGGGTTCTACAGGATGTTCTGTAATTTCTACAGGATGTTCCGAAAGGTAATTTTGGAGGGTTGATGGAGGAAGGAAGGTGAAGAAGTGGTTATGGAGGTGAGATGAGGGTGTGAGGAGGTTCAGGACTTGGTGGATGGAGCTAAGGAGTGGTGAGGATGGTTGGATTTGTTCAAGGAGGGGTAGAGTAATGTTGCACAAAAATATGGAAATTAGGGCAAAGCGAGAGAATGTGGCAAATGTAAGGCAAGAATCCGAGTTAGAGGATGGAGCAGGAGGGATTGATGGGGTACCGGCAGATAGAGAGGTATTACAGGTGATCTGCAAGTTATTTGTCAAACTAAACGAACAAAGACTTGGAAAATCAAGGACCTAGCTACTTTACCCTAATCTGACCTAAATAACAGCAAAGAAAATGAACATAAATTTATTTGCAACGAAATCATGTGAAATAGCTATGCAAACTAACCAATCATGAACCTGAGCATGTAACCACAACTGGTATCAACTTCTACAAATGAGAATCTAACACTAATAATTGCATGATGAAGCAAAGACAGTGTTTTTGGTGGCAGCAAGGACACCTTGGTCCCAGCTCATGGTCCCACTGAGGGAGAGGTGAGATCAGAGGTGCTTGATAGCCTTTTTTTGAAGATCTTCTCTTGTTTTAACCTATCAAATCAATATGAACATGAAAAGCCTTTTTAATCATCAACAATGATTTAGGTAACCAACCAAGATTTTAATATACTTAACAGAAATTATTTTGCAAAGACACTAAAAACAAATAACAGTACACAAAGGAAGCCTTGGCACTTGGGTTGGGCCCAACCCCAAGAACTACAGGCTCCTAAGAAAAGCTCAGAACTGATGCCAAATAAAGCTGCTTTCCATTACTAAAAAATAACCATGTCACAAAGAAAGTTGTACAACAGCAACTACAAAATGAGCTGAAAGAATAACAACACTATAGTGCAAAATACAACTGTTCAAAAAGTAACCTACGAAGGCTGGAAGCCTTCCTATTTATGCACTATGAGGGTCTCCAACAACCCTTCTTAACTCAAGGGGCTCAGCTGCTCAAACTGCCAGTGATCAGTCACTTTACTCAAAACTGCTCGGCTGCCCTTGGGAATAATTTTCGGTGGCCTGCTAAACTCCGAGTTGAGGGTGGAGAATTCGAGGAAGGGGCCATTTAATGTAGGAGACACCCTTCCTACAAATCCTCACCCTCATTACTTCATGCTTGGCTGTCATCTAACTCATAATTGCTTGGCCTTGGCCCAAAATTTGTCCAAAAATCTGCAATAACCACGTGTTAGCCTTCTTGGTCAAGTGACTATTCTCATTCGTTCAACTAACATAAATATACTCAAAAAACATGCATAAACTATGAAAAATGGTGGATTGATGAAGAACAGTTAGGCAAAATGAGCCCAATAAGCTACCCAATTCCGGGGCTCATCAGCTGCAGAGGTTACTGAGGCTTCAACTAGCTATTCGTTGCTTCAATTTGGTGTCTGTAGCATCTTCGGGTGGAAAAAAGTGGTTAAATTGGTTGCGTAGAGGTTTAGGGTGTCAAAATTGGTTAACAGAGGTTTACAGCGAAAATGAGTGAAAAGAGTAAAATGGGGCTTTTTCAGCCTTTTAACCAATAACGGTTACATTTTGGCACGAGATTTATTGAATGAATAGTGGGTAGTTTTGGTTTAGGCGGGAGGTGTTTTTAGGCCATATCGCACCACTTTTGGATGGACTGTGGTATTTTTCATGAGCACGTGATATAACCCAAACAGTGCTCAACCAAAACCACAAATCTCGCGTGCTCTTGGGTTGTTAACTGTCAGACGATGAATCTGCGTGATATGGCTATACGCCATTGGATCTAGGGGTGGGAGATCGGAGGGATATCATGCGAGGAAGTTGCACGAGTGGAGTTGGGATGTGGTTGGCGGGGCCTGGGGTTTAATTACAATGAATTGTAATTAATTAACAAATAGTGATTGGATTTTTAATAGAAGCGATGGGTTAATAAAGGTGGGGACCATGGGTTATATGGTGGAGGTTTTAACTATAGACCAAGGTTTGGTAAGTCAAATGGGTGTCGGGGAATTATGACATGGGGAAATTTAAATGTATAAGGTGGGGGTATAGTAAATAACTTAGGATAAAGGGTTTTAGTGGGTTTTTAAGGGGAAAAGGGAAAATTAATAAGGGGGGAATGTATTATTTTGTGATGGGAATGTGTTTCACACTAGGGAAAGGGATTTTGGGAAGGGGGGATTATTTTTGAAGGGTAATGTCTAGGGAAATGTGTGAAACAAAGGGATAAAAGGTCAAAATGAAGGGAAAGGGTTTTTTTACAAGTAATGAAGGGATAATGAGGGGAAATTAATAAATTAAGTATGTGGGGGTCTAGTGCAATGAGGGGAAATTAGTAAATAAGCTTTTAGTGAATGTCATTTCTCTTTGACAATTCCTCCTACATATGAGAAATAGGATTAAGCATGATGAAAGCGCTTTTTGACTTAGCAACCTTATGCACTTGCAAAACTTCTCTACCTACTGGTGGGCTCCAGTATAGCAGCAATGGTGCTGCAACTCCTGGGACTCCCTTCTTTACTTTTATCAACCCGATAGTTCGTAACAAACTTGGAAGCGACGGTGCTATATGCACAAGTACTAGCTCTCACTTGATCAGCTGGTACAAGTTCAATAGGAGCTTAAGCCAACTTCTATGAGTTCTTAGAAGAATCTTTTAACTATGATGGATGAAAGCTAACTCAAAAGAGGATAATCTACTTGTAGAAAGAAGCTGAAAGCTGAAAGGAAATGCAAACCCTAGCAAACCCTAATTTTACTGACTAACCCTACTGGTGCAAGAGAAGAGATGAAAGCTGTTGAAATGGATGCCATTGTCTCTTGGAAAGGTAAAATGCATGTGACTAAGCTACTTCTGAAGGAAAATATGGAAAAAGCATCTTTTTGTATTTTTGAGTAATTTTGCAAAATTATTATGCATGTGATTTAACTATTTTTGACTGTGGAGAGGTTGACTGGCAAAAGGAAATAGAGTGGATGCTTGCAGTAGGTTGGGAAGGTGAGAAGAGGGCTTAAGGGGTTCCTAGCACCCTGCCAGAGAGTTTCACAACGATCAGATCTCGAAAGACTGCTCAGGTGAACTCCTACCGGAAGTCTGCAGGGGTTCTACAGGATGTTTTACAGGAAGAGCCGAGAGAGGTTTTTAGAGGGTTGATGGAGGAGAAACGGTGGGAAAGTGAAAATGGAGGATGGATGAGGATGTGAAGAGGTCTAGGACCTAGTAAAGGAAGCTAAGGAGTGATGAAGCTGGTTGGATTTGTTCAAGGATGGAGAGAGCAATGTTGCACAAAAATGTAGAAATTAGGGCAAGCTGGAAAAGTGTGGCAATTGAAGGGAAGAAATTTGAGTTAGGGGGTTGGAGCAGGTGGTACGATGGATGAAGGATAGGAAGGGAGGTATTACAAATGCTCTGCACACTATTTCTTGAAACTGATCGAAGAAAGACTAGAAAAACCAGAGATCTAGCTATTTTGACCTAATCTGACCTAGAAACCAGAAACATGATGAACAAAAGTTTATAAATAGTAAATCATACAAGATAACTATGGAAAATAAGTAAGAACAGATCTAAACATGCAAGTACAACTGCTATCAACTTCTCTAGCTAGAAATCTAACACTAGCAATTGCATGGAAAGGCAAAAACAACATTTTTGTGGCAGCAAGTATGCCTTGGTCTCAACTCATGGTCCCAAGGAGGGAGAGGTGAGATCAAGGATTGCTTGATGGCCTTTTTTGAAGACCCTTTCTATTACCAATCTGTCAAATCAAGCTGAAGCATGGAAAGCTACTCTAATCATCAAAAGTAACCTAAGTAACAAAGCAAGATCTTGACCTAAATAGCAGAAATTATTCCATGAATGCAAAGAAAACACATAAAAGTACACAAAGGAGGTACTGGCACTTGGGTTGGGCCCAACCCAAAGAGCTACAACCTCCTAAGAAAATCTCAGAGTTGGTGCAAAGTGAAATTTATCTCCATTACTCAAAAAATAACCATGTCACAAAAATGTTTACAGCGAAAGCTCGAAAATGAGCTGAAAGGTAGAGCAACACTAAAGTGCGAAATACCACTGTTCAAGAGCTAAACTATCAAGGCTTGAAGCCTTCCTACTTATGCACCATGAGGAACTCCAACAACCCTCCTTAACTTGAGGGGCTTGGCTGCTCAAAATTGCAAGTAATCAGCCACTTCACAAAATCTACTCGGTTGCCCTTGGAAATCATCTTTGGTGGGCTGTTGAACTCCGAGTTGACGGTGGAGAACTCGAGGAAGGGGCCATTTAGTGCAGGAAACACCCTTCCTACTAATCATCAGCCTTGTTCCCTCGTATTTGGCTGTCAACTAGCTCATAAATGCTTGACCTTGGTCCAAAAGATGTCCAAAAATCTGCAATAAGCACGTATTAGACTTTGTGGTCAAGTGACTATTCTCATTCATTCAATTAACATAAATATACTCAAAAGCATGCATAAAACTATGAAGAATGGTGGATTAATCGAGAATAATAGGCAAAATGAGCCCAATAAGTTACCCATTTTTGGGCCTCATCATCACCCCCTGCTAAATGCGTTGCTCATCCTCTGAGCAACTAATCCGTCTCATCATCTTTGATTGCTTTGACTGCCTCTCTAACATCCCAGGCTTCTGAGTTGATGTCCTCCTCCGATCATGAAACCTTGCTTTTCTCTCTACTTCCTCCCACTGCCTGTTCTCCTCTTCTTCTTTGACCCCTTCTAGCAGTCCTAAAAGCAATGGAGGATTGAACTTTAGGCCGATCCAGTTGGCCTGCAGATTTTGCATTGACTGTTTATAGAGTGGTACTCTTGCCAAGGCCTCCCTCATCCTTGTTGGGGAGTGGTATTCTCTTATTTTTAGACTGTGGGATAGTGTGTTCCATCTCCTTGTGCAAGCATGAATGCAGTTATCCCCCAACAATCTTTCCATGTCCTCAAAGTGAGGAATGGTCTGAGCTTGTCTTTCAATGTAATTTCGGAGAACCTGAGGGTTGTTGGCCAGGTGCTGATGGGAATATATTAAAGCTGAGGGATCCTCTGGTTCTACCCTGATCATGAGTGGCTCACTTAGCTCCCTGTTCATAACATTCCGAGTCTCTGTTGCCCTCTTTTCCTCATGATTTAACCAAGAGGCCATGGCCATGAGTTGCACATCTCCCAATGCAGCATTGGGGTTCCACAGATTCATCTTTGGAAGGGCCAAGTTGTGTAAATAGAATTATGATAACTTGGCCTTATCTTTTGCTGATCTACTGTCACACAAAGCCATGAATTGATGGTAATTTTGAAATGGAATGGTGCCCCTTTGGGCCAAGGTGTTAATTTGAAATTGCAACCATTGATCTTTAAGATATAAGGCATATGACTTAGCAAGTTGCAAATATTGTAAGGCTTCTACTGCCCAGCTAGCCATGCAGGCCAATTGGGCTTCTTTCTCTTGCACCTGTTGTTTTAAAAACTGTATTTCTTCTGTTGCCTGTGACTCCTTTTCCTGTAGCAGTTTTGTCAACGTCTCAACCTTAGCCTGCAGCTTGTCCTCTCTTTACTGTTCCTCAGATGTTTCCTTGTCTGCTGGAGGCCTTTCTTGCTATTGCTGCCCTTCTAAAATGGATGGCCTATCCTCCTTATGACCTCCCTGTAGCTGTAACTGCTATTTCAGCAGCTCATTCTCCTCTTGTAATTTGGCCCTTTGATTGCTTTCCACGTGCCTCACCATGGCCAACTCTTTTCTTGATTCTTTGAGTTGTTCCTCCAAGTGGACTATGTCTACCACACCCTTGGATTTGGCAATCCTCATCCAAGTGTGAGTCATAACCTGTTCTTGTTCTAATGCAAAGAAGAGTGGTACCACAAACTTCTGTGGGATAATCTTCCCACTTTCTAACAGGTTGTAATATGAGCCCAAGCTAGGCTGAGGGCTTGGTTCTAGTATCTCCTTGGTCTTTTCCTCCCCCTGTGACTGTTTGGATTCCTTCTCCAATTTCTCAATCTCTTTTAACTTAGCTAGAGTTTACTGTAGAGATGTCTCAACTTCTTGTAGAGCTACCTTTGAGTCCATCATCCTAATTCTCTCTCTCCAGGTGGAGGTTTTTGGGCTTCCTCTTTCGTAAGTGATAGATATCTTTGAAGGAGACTCTTCTTTTGGTTTGGTGGTCATGTCCTCAATGACAATTGGTTCCTTTGATTATGGTTGGGGTTTGCCCACTTTGATCCTTATGCTTCTCCTTGCTTTAAAGTGCATGGAGGTTTGCCTCTTTCTCTTTCCTTTTTGTTTTGTAGGTGTGCTTAAGGCAGCAAGCACAACTACTGCCTCCCTTGCCAACATCTCAAGTGATTTCTCCTCTTGCTGTTCTTTTTCCTTGCTTCCTGTAGAAATCTCTATGTCCACTGTTCCTGTCTGTGTTGCTGATATCTCAGGGTGTGTCTTTCCCTTTTCTTTCTGGGTGCCTGCTTTGGTTGTGGCAGCCATCATTTGATCTTTCTCGGCCCTTTCCTTTATACTCTGCATCCTCTTTGCCCTTGCTATTTTTGCTGTTGTTTCTCCCTCTGTTTTGGGCTCAACCGTCTCGCCAATTTCTCCACCTTTTTTTCTGTTCTTTTCGTGCTTCCTCTATTTTTCCCTCTTCTTGAATGTCCTGTGTGCCCTCATCATTGTTTTTCTCAATTTCTTCAGTGTGCTCCCCCTCCTAACTACTGGACAGGGTGATGTTTTCAGCCAAAGTTCTAATGTTGTCATCCCTGGACATGTTTCCGAAGATTTCCCAAGATATGGGGACAGTGTAGGTGTGCAAGGCATCTTCCACCAATAGTTTGATGAGCCCATGATGGGCCAATTGATCTAGGATCCCTTCATTTAACTTTGTACCACATTCAATTAGTGACTGAAGAAGGAAAAAGGGAATGCTCAGTTTCTTGGCTGGAGGTAAGTCAATCCCATGCCTTAGTTCACACAACAACCTAAAATGATATCCATAGATGATGCTAAACCTCCCTTCACATGTGATGTACTTCATAATTTGAAAACTAACTTCACTCCAGGGAGGAGGCAGGCTGGTTCTTCTAATCCCGTTTTTGTCTTCTACAGGATGATCCTTGGGCAGAAAGAATGTTTTCTTAGCAACTTGGCCCAATGACCTCTCTTCTTTGCTCCAAGGGAGCCCCAATGGCAGACCAGTAACTCCACTAATGAGTTCAGGGGTGAGTTCCAGGGTCAAAACCGTAAAACTAACTTTGGCATGTGTCTTTGAATGTGGCTTCAGGGACATTAAAAACTCTTTAGTTATTTCCTCATCATGACCCTGAATTTTGTCGAAGAAGGATATCCAATTTGCTCGGGTGAAAAGGTCCACTATCTCAGGATGCTCGTGCAATTTGCTAGAGTCCAAGGGTTCTTTCCTTATGAATCCTCTTGGCATGGTGTTGAGTGCCCTTTTATGTTTCAACCAAAAAAAGAAAATGCTCACGAAAACAACTGTCAATCATTGAAACAGGGGATAGCTGAACTCGGTTTCTTTTGAACCCAAGAAGGAATCTCTCGTGTGTTCAATATCAATTGGTAGTAATTCCCTTGTTTTAAGACTGTTTCCACCCAGAATTCGATTGTCTATTTATGAAAAGAAGAATTTTGTTTTTACAGCACATAACACAAGGACACAGATTCTCTTTTCAGCACATAGATAGGTATGTAAATTCATTTTTTTTTCACAGAGACATAGGCTGGCATTTACTGCTGCATATATCTTCCTTACAGGAGAATTTAAAAAGAAAACATGGAGGAGATTTTCGATGCAGAGGCAAAATATGCAGGCAAACTTTCACGTTTTTCTCAATGCACAGACAGACTTTTACTCTCGTCTTTCAAACTGATGTCATCCAATTCACCACCTTGTACAAACAAATCATGCATAGAGAGGTTTTGTTCAAGCTTACCTCGTTTAGAGCTTCAAATTCAACGAAAATTCTGGGGTTTCCTTCTTCGCAGAGCTGTTCTGCCTTTCCTGTAGAACTCTTCCTGTGGAAGTCTCTCGGCTCCTATAGAATAGAACTGCGCATCCAGTAGGACCCGATAGGCAGGAGATTTCGAAAACAGGCAGAAAAACTGGTGGAGGATGAGTGGTTAGCTGTTTTTGGAAGCGGAGGATGTGTAGTCCAGTCGAGGACGTCATGAGTGCAGAATGAAAAAAAGGTGGTGCATGTTTCAGTTGGGCATCTTTTAGTTGCGGTGTGATTTGTGGTGAGAGGATGAGGTGGCCAGACCGGACCGTTGATCCGACATCACGACCATAATGTTTCTGCATGTTTTTGACCACCATCACCTCCTCTCTGCCGTTATCCGCCGCCACCACTACCAGTCCCGACGATTTCTCCCTGAATCGACACTCCACACGTGCTGGCTGCACATCTAATCGACAATTTTGAATGTAACGGGGCTCGTTTGGATCCCACGAGGATATGTAACTGGCCGAGGGTGGCCAATTGACTGGCCACCGATTCCACTCAATCCGAACCATTCCCATAGCCATGCAGCTTTAAAATAGGATTTATACAATTGACGAATGAGTTTAGGCACTTACCTGTGTGGTCACGGCCGCATTATGTAGATTTCGAGTCTTAGAACCCATTCCTTCACTTGCTGTTGCTGCATGCATGGGTTTTGGAACCCATTCCTTCGGCTGCTGTTGCTGCATGCATACTGCATGCTTGGTTTCGGTTGCTGCTGATATTCTTACATTCAAGAAGAGCTATTTACATGTTTCCTCTGCAATCCTTGGCTGTCCCTGTCTCCAGAGTATGTCTTCCAGAGGGATCAGCTGCTACAAGATTCTTGTAGGATGTCTTGTAGCTGCTTCTCCTCCTGGAATGCAAGCTAGAATGAGTAGGGATATACCACTGATGAGGGTCTTCACTGATGAGGAGTCTAGATGGAGGGTGACAGGTATGGTGAGTGAGAAACTGCTGCTTGATTTGTCATTAAAAGTTTTTGCTGGCAGTGTGAAGAAAACAGGGTTTTCTGTGTGTGACTGTGCAGGAACAAATAAAGGGGATGAGTGCAATGGAGGTGTACAAAGATGGAAGAGGGTGACATATGGTAATGGATGGAAACAGGGATGTTTACAGGCCTCATAGGAAGATTCCCAACCTTCGGATTCTCTTCTGAGATCAATTCTGGCTTGTTTGTAGGTTCTACAGGATCTTCCTGTAGAAGACACAGAACTTCCTGTAGAAGGTGAAATCTTAACCTGAATGAGATCAAATCTTAGGAAAGGGTAGTGGTCATGGAGGAATCGATTGTGAGGGATGCTTGCAGCCTGGTGCTGACCTCTGTCTTCGTTTTGTGCGATCCTCCTAACCTGCAATGTCTTTCCTGCAACATGCAATTATCCAACAAAGATTAGGTTTATTTTTATTTTATTTTATTTTATTTTATTTTAGCTGAGACAGCTAGGGTGCCTCCAGGAGGTTTCCACCCTCACTGTCTGCCCTGGGCGCCTCCAAGAGGTTTTCACCCAAGGATCTTTTTATTCTTTTTCCTGTTTTTTGTCTCTTTTTTTTTTTGATGCTTAAGCTGTGGGTGGAGTGGAGACAGGGGCCTGCTCCACTACCAAAACTGATTTATCCAGAGTTTCAATGAACTCCTGCTTAGAAATGGGCTTCCTATAGATTTTCAATCGATGCCCATTGATGAGCATGGGGATGGCTTCTTCATCAATGGTGCTGATAAGGACTGAACCATTGTTGTTGCATTTCTCCACTGTATATGGTCCCAGCCATCTTGTCCTCAGCTTCCCTTTGAAATCCTTGTATCTCGAGTAATATAACAACGCCTAATCTCCTTGTTGAAATTGCTTTTCGTTAAGGTGCCGGTCATGCCATATCTTTCTTTGGAGTTGGACCACCTCTGAGTGGAGGAGGGTCTGCATTCTCTGTTCATCTAGTCCATTTAGCTAAAGTAATCTTTCCTGTTGTGCATGGCTGATATCTAGGTCTAGCTGAGCTGCCAACCTCAATGTGTTGTATTCAATTTCTATGGACAACAAAGCCTTCTTCCCGTAGACCAACTCATAAGGTGTGAAACCTATTATAGTTTTCCAAGTAGTGTTGTAGGCCCAAGTGGCCTCAACCAAGCGATCTGCCCAATATTTTCTGCTGCTGCTCACCACTTTAGTCAAAATCTCTTCCAAAGCTCTGTTAGTGACTTCCACCTACCCATCTGCTTGCAGATGATAAGGGGTGGAAGTTCTATGCTTACTCTTGTGATGAGTGAGCAGGTCTTCAATCAGGTTAGAGGTAAACTGACTTCCTTGATCTGTGACTAATTCTCTTGGGTAGCCAAACTTGTAGAAGATATTTTCCCTAAAAAACTCAGCCACTTTTTTCCTCTATTGCTGCCTTGATTGCGTTTGTTTCTGCCCACTTTGTCAGGTAGTCCGTGCACACAATGATGTAAGACTTTTGTTTTGAAGGAGGGTTGATAGGACCCACAAAGTCCATGCCCCACTTCTCAAATGGCTCGAAAGTCACTTGAGGTTGGAGGGGAATTTCATCCCTTGGAGTCAGTTTCCCCATCCTTTGACATCGGTCACATTGGCTGATGTATCTTCTAACAACTTGATGAAGAGTGGGCCAATAGTACCCTGCTTGTAGAATTTTGAAGGCGGTCCTTTTTGCTGCAAAGTGGCCTCCACAGGGTCCATCATGACAGGTTAGGAGGATTTCAAAAGATTCCTCCTCCCTGACATAATGCCTCAAAATCTAATCTGGGCCAAGTTTAAACAGGTTGCCCGCAATCCAAGTGAATGGGGTACTTTTCCTCACAATCTTGCTCTTCTCTTTTGAGGATAGGTGTGGCGGGAATTGTGCTAAAACCAAGTAATTTTCTATATCAGCAAACCATGGAGAGAGTACTGAAATAGCAAATAGGTGTTCATCTAACATTTGATCATCCACCATCCCTTCTTCACCTGCAGACAAATCTAGTCTAAACCGAAAATCAGCAACAACATTTTCCTTACCTGGCTTGTCAATAATGGTCAAGTCAAATTGCTGCAATAAAAGTAACCATCTAATGATACGAGCATTTACATCAGGTTTATTCATCAAATACCTAATCACAGCATGATCAGTGTGCACGAATGTTTGATAACCAGTGATGTAGTGTCTGAACTTGTTTAGGGAATGGACCACAGCTAGGAGCTCTTTCTTAGTTATAGTATAGTTTAACTCCGCCTTGGACATGTTTTTACTGACAAAATATATGGCATACGGTAGCTTCTCTTCAACTTGTCCTAAGGCTTCTCCTATGGCTTTGTTTGAGGCATCTGTGTGAATGTGAAAAGGTAGGGCCCAATTTGGACCTCTCAATATTGGGGCAGTTACCAGCTTATCTTTCAACACATCCAGAGCCTCTTGACAGTTGTCAGTCCATATAAACTCAACATCTTTCCCCAAAAGACCAAACAATGGAGAGGCTAGCTTACTGA
>APFE031342399.1:117257-169026 GCA_000404065.3 Pinus taeda | reverse complement strand
CATTAATGGCAACCCCTAGATCAATCAGGGTGTGGGGGATTATGGTGCCATTGATGTGGACATCAACTACAGGACTCCCAGGGTCCAAATATTTTGGACATATTACTTGTCCCAACATTAGATTGGACAGTTATCCTATGACATTTATAGTTGGGGCATCTCTCTTGCGCCTACCTGGGTGCCAGAAACACTTCTCTATGATCAATTTCTTGTAAATTGGTACATCTTTTATGGCCTGGAGAAGTGGTATTTTTACACACAATTGTTTAAGTTCTCCTAGAAGTTCAGTCTCATTTGGGTTTGGTTGCGTGGTTATAGTTAGTCTCTCAGGAAAGGGTGGAATGGCTTTGGGTTCACTTTCCTGTTTCTCTTCATCCTCCAGAGGAGGAGGTTTGCTATCTAGGAGGACCTTCCCAGATCGTAGGTTGATCTCCTGAATCTCCACAGCATAGGTAGGGCATGTTGTCTCTCCAGTATATGCCTGCTGGGCCTGTCTGTTGTTGGGGTTCAGGTTCGGTTGAGCAGGCATCTGGGGTTGTTTTGGAGGAGCAGGAGGTAATGGTTGTGGTTGAGCAGGTGGTGGAGGCAAAATAGTGGGAGGAGAGTTGTATTGGGGCCTCCACCCCTGTTGAGGTGCATTCCACTGAGGTGGTGGTTGAACATGAGAATGAAACGAATGAGCGGCAGGTTGAGTATGGTATTGAGATGGATATGACCAAGGAGGAGGTGCGGACCAGGAAGGATGAGCAGGGGGGCCCTAAGAAGGTATGTGACTGGATTGGTTGGGGTTGTAATAAGTTTGGGATGTCCCTTGCATCCCCTGCTGGTAAGGTCTGGATCCATGCAGCCTCCTTTGGTTGAGGAAGTAGAGTGGTTCAGTGGCTCCTTCAGCCCCTTGGTACATAGCTTTAAGTCCGGGTAAGGTTGAGCACTAGATTGTAGGGTGGTCTTCCTCACAAACGAAACATAACTCTATTGAGTGCAATGGACACCCGTTCTTAGGATGCTTCCTTGTACATCTGGGACAAAATATGGCCAAAGCCCTCTCAGCTTCCTCTTTCTTGTGTTGGATTCGGAAAGTATCCAGTTGCATGGCAATGGTCTGTCTCATCTCACTTTTAAGGTCTTCCATCTAATTTGTAAACTCATGTTTGGAGAAGGTGGAACTAGCTGAAAGTTGATTCCCCCTACCTCTTTTCCGGGCTGACCTAGAATGGTTTCTAAACATAGCCTTTATGTCATCATAAGGTAGTTGGTAGATGTCTCCTCCAGCCAGCAAATGGAGTGTATCTAGAAGATCTTCAGGGACTCCTCGGAGCATAACCAACTTTAGAGATTCGGGTTCAAGTGTGCACCTGGCCCTTTTATAACTGAGTTGGAACCTTTCTTCATAGTCCTCTAAAGATTCATCACTTCCCATGATCATCCGAAAGATTTCTCCCTTCGTTTCCTTTGACCTACAGTAGTCTCGGTATTTGTTGTTAAAGGTTTGCTGCATTTGAGCCCAAGTTGAGATACAGTTTCCAGGTAACCCCATGAACCAGCGTAGCGCTGCATCCTTGAGGGTAGAGGGAAAGGGTTTCAACTTTTGCTCGTATTCTGCATAGTAATAAGTTCTACAAAGGATAACAAACTCAAACAAGAAGGTATCAGGGTCTTTAGTGGTTAATCCATGGAAGTGAGGTAAGCCTGAGGGACTTATGTTTTCATTTTTGTGTCCCCATTGGTCCCTCGGATGGGAAAGGCACCTTATATTCTCTCCTCATCTCTTATACCATTTCTGTGTTCAGCCATGGTCTCAGGAGGAATGTTTTCTTGCTCTTCTTCTGTTATAGGATCTTCGTATATCTCTGGAGGTTCACCTATAGGTTCTTCTGGATCACTGCCATCGAAGAAGAGAGAAGGGTGACTCAATGATGTGGTGGGGGTGTTGGGTAAGAATTTTCCTGTATTGTCTCTGTTCCAACGAGGCATGAAATGAAATATTTTTGGTTGATTTTTTTTTTTTTTGCTTGTACCTGCAAAACTGAAATAGATTGAACTGTAACTAACTAAGATCTATCTTGCTAAAATGAAAATGCAAAGTTGAAATGAAAGCAGGAAATGCTAATGTATGCTTGCTGAAATGAAATTGCGGAATTGAAATGCTAATATACGATTGCAAAATTGAAATTGCAGAATTGAAATGCTAATCTATGAAAGCAGGAAATGTCTAATCTACTTTTGTAGGAATGAAATTGCAGAATGGAAATGAAACAACTACTCTACTCTTGCTAAAATAAACTACTTAGCAGAAGGTTGCAGTAGAAAATAGAAGAAACGCAGCAATCACAAATACTCTGATGCTTCCTCGACAATGGCGCCAAAATGATGGTGGGCTCCAATATTGTAGCAATGATGCCGCAACTCCCGGGACTCCCTTCTTTACTTTTATCAACCCGGTAGTTCGTAACAAACTTGGAAGCGATGGTGCTATATACACAAGTACTAGCTCTCACTGCAGGCTATCACTTGATAAGCTGGCACAAGTTCACTAGAAGATTAAGCCAACTTATATGAGTTCTTAGAAGAATCTGTTAACTGTGATAGATAAAAGATAACTCAAAATAGGTTAATCTACTTGCAGAAAGAAGCTGAAAGCTGAAAGGAAATGCAAACCCTGACAAACCCTAGTTTTACCGACTAACCCTACTGGTGCAAGAAAAGAGATGAAAGCTGCTGAAATGGATGCCATTGTCTCTTGGAAAGGTAAAATTCATGTGACTAAGCTACTTCTGAAGGAAAATATGGAAAAAACATCTTTTTGTATTTTTGAGTAATTTTGCAGAATTATTATGCATGTGCTTTAACTATTTTTAACTGTGCAGAGGTTTACTGGCGAAAGGAAATGGAGTGGGTGCTTGCAGTAGGTTTGGAAGGTGAGAAGAGGGCCTAAGGGGTCCCTAGAACCCTTGCAAAGAGTTTCACAGTGATTAGATCTCGAAAAATTGCTCACGTGAACTCCTACAGGAAGTCTGCAGGGGTTCTACAGGATGTTTTACAGGAAGAGTCGAGAGAGGTTTTTAGAGGGTTGATGGAGGAAAAACGGTGGGAAAGTGAAAATGGAGGATGGAAGAGGATGTGAAGAGGTCTAGGACCTGGTAAAGGAAGCTAAGGAGTGATGAAGATGGTTGGATTTGTTCAAGGATGGAGAGAGCAATGTTGCACAAAAATGTAGAAATTAGGGCAAGTTGGAAAAGTGTGGCAACCGAAGGGAAGAAATATGAGTTAGGGGGTTGGAGCAGGTGGTACGATGGAGGAAGGATAGGAAGGGAGGTATTACATATGCTCTGCACACTATTTCTCGAAACTGATCGAAAAAAGACTAGAAAAACCAGAGATCTAGCTATTTTGACCTAATCTGATCTAGAAACTAAAAACATGATGAGCAGAAGTTTATAAACAGGCAATAATGCAAGATAACTATAGAAAATAAGCAAGAACAGATCTAAACATGCAAGTACAACTGGTATCAACTTCTCCAACTAGAAATCTAACACTAGCAATTGCATGGAAAGGAAAAAACAACTTTTTTGTGGCAGCAAGTATGCCTTGGTCTCAGCTCATGGTCCCAAAGAGGGAGAGGTGAGATCAAGGATTGCTTGATGGCCTTTTTTGAAGACCCTTTCTGTTACCAATCTGTCAAATTAACCTGGAGCATGGAAAGCTACTTTAATCATCAAAAGCAACCTAAGTAACAAACCAAGATCTTGACCTAAATAGCAGAAATTATTCTATGAATGCAAAGAAAACACATAAAAGTACACAAAGGAGGTACTGGAACTTGGGTTGGGCCCAACCCCAAGAGCTACAACCTCCTAAGAAAAGCTTAGAGTTGGTGCAAAGTGAAATTTATCTCCATTACTAAAAAAAAACCATGTCACAAAAATGTTTATAGCAAAAGCTCGAAAATGAGTTGAAAGGCAGAGCAGCACTAAAGTGCGAAATACAACTGTTCAAGATCTAAACTACCAAGGCTTGAAGCCTTCATAATTATGCACCATGAGGACCTCCAACAACCCTCCTTAACTTGAGGGGCTTGGCTGCTCAAAACTGCAAGTAATTAGCCACTTCACAAAATCTACTCAACTGCCCTTGGAAATCATCTTTGGTGGGCTTTTGAACTTCGAGCTGATGGTGGAGAACTCGAGGAAGTGGCCATTTAGTGCAGGAGACACCATTCCTACTAATCCTCAGCTTTGTTCCCTCGTATTTGGCTGTTAACTGGCTCATAAATTCTTGACCTTGGTCCAAAAGATGTCCAAAAATCTGCAATAAGCACGTATTAGACTTTGTGGTCAAGTGACTATTCTCATTCATTCAATTAACATAAATATACTCAAAAGCATGCATAAAACTATGAAGAATGGTGGATTAATCGAGAATAATAGGCAAAATGAGCCCAATAAGTTACCCATTTTTGGGGCTCATCGCCTACCCTTTATTTACCCTAGCATTTTCTCTTCATTCATTGGGTGTATTTGAGCTTGCTGATCCTTTATTTCTTTTTCTTTTGATAAGAAAACTATCTAATTCTAACCTTATAACTTCCAATGGCTCAGATTGAACTGATGAGCTCATTATTATTTTCTACCTAACTATTGATTTGCCAAGATTAAACAGTTTGGCTAGATCTTTAATCTCTATCTATCAACATGAAATTTAAAGCATGAATGAGTCAAGATTAAACTATTTGACCATCATGGATTGTGGCATTTTTGACAAGATGCACACAATATTATTTTGCAAATTAAAGTAAAAGGAGTGGCATTTGAATTTGCACACTTTCATGATCTATTCTTATCTCTTTTTGGGGTTCATATTTTTTACTTTTTCTTTCTTTTTGTCCATTGATTATTCTTTTAGGACATACCCTCTTTACATTTTTTAATTTTAATATGGGAAAACATTTTTCAGAAAGCAAAAGTATGTACAATATTACAAGACTAACCATAGCCAATTCAAAATTATGAATCCTATTATTATAGGACCCTAACACCTTGGTCCAGGAGTTGGCCATATTTAACAACTCAATACAATTGGATCTTCTGTTTGCGAGTGGTATTAATCTGTGTGTCCATAATTCAATCAGTTGTGGTTTGGTCCATTTAGTTGGGTTTGATCTCTGTTGGTGTTAGCTGTTTTTCAATGTCTTATGTGTCCAACAATGGTGGAAAATATGGTCGAAGGTGGTCCACAATGAACACTAGGTGCAACTCAAGGAATGGGTGAATGCTAAGCTTGAAAGAGTTATCACCCACAACCTTGGCAAGTGTGTAATTCCCATATCAGAATGATTAGATTTTCTGATGGGCTTCACAAGGAATTATTTCTGAAAATTCAACCAAACTTTGTCGCCCATCTGAAACTTTGTCGAAAATGGTGGGGGTATAAATGGAATAGGTAGGTGGCCACCAATATCCACTTGGATCAGTCCTCCCCCCTTAGGAAGCAATGGTCCCCATTGCATTGAGTGCCTCCATCAGATGGGGAAGCTTCTACTGAACTTGGTCCTTTGTGAGCCACTTTCCTTGGTTCAAGAGTTGGCCAACTTTGAAAATCCGATATAGTTGGATCTTCTGTTGGCGAGTGTTCTTGATTTTTGTGTCCATGGTTTGATTAGCTATGGCATGTTCCATGCAGTTTGGGTTTAACTCTGTTGGTGTGAGTTGTTCTGCAATGTTTGATGTGTGTAGTAATGGTGGGAAGTATGGTCAAAAGCGGTCCACATTGAACACTGGGTGCAGGCCAAGGAATGGAAGAGTACTCATCTCAAAAGCATTGTCTCTCACAACCTTGGTAATGGTGTAAGGCCCATATCGGAGTGGTCTGAGCTTCTGATGGGCTCTGGTAAGGTTTTGTTTCTATAAATGCAACCAAACTTTGTCGCCCACCTGAAACTTGTGTGGTACTCGACGTTGATCATGTCACTGCTTTTCCTTGGAATTTGACTTCTCCAAGTTGTTGTGAACCTGCTAGCAGATGTGTTGGATGCGTTCAATAAATCTGGTTGCTTTATCATCCTCAGACAATACATTTGTGGATTTTTTTGTGTGTAGTCGCATGAGGCATGGGAACACCAATTGGACACAATGGTTGAAATCCTAGACCCACTTGAAAGGGACTGCGACTAGTCGAGCTATGGAGAGCTCTGTTATAACCATGCTGCACATAGGGAAGTTTCTCATCCTAGGTTCATGAATGATTAGAGTTGTACATGTGGGGTATGTGCACTATCATCCTATTAATGACCTTTGTCTCGCCATTAGTATGGGGATGGAATGCAGTCGACTTAGTGAGCTTTATGTCCAATAGTGTCCAGAGGCTTGACTAGAATGTTCTAAGGAACCCACTATCCTGATATGATATAATGGTCTATGGGATCCCAAAATGTACCCACACTCATTCAAAGAAGAGTTTGGCAATGTTCTCTGTTGTGATACTCTTCTTGTAGGCCACCAATATAGCCATCTTAGAAAATCTGTCCACGACCACAAATACACAGTCATTACCATGCTTGGTGGAAGGGAGGCTAGACATATAGTCCATGGAGATGGATTCCCAAGGATAGCTGGGAGTAGGCAGAGGAATGTATGAGCCTTTCTTCTTAATGGTTGTCTTGGCGATGGTGCAGGCAGTGCAGGATCATACATATTTCCCAACATCCAGTTGGAGTTTTGGCGAATAAAAGTACTTTTGTAGTATAGCCACAATTTTCTCCACATCAAAGTGTCTCGCGACCCGACTATAATGTGCCTCAAAAATTAGCTTGGCACACTCATTTGAAGGAACAAAAAGGTGGTCGAGGTAGAACAACAATGCGTCCTGGAGGTGGAAATATAGAAATTGCTTGCCATCCACTAAAATCTTGTATGTGGTGGTGAACTTTGGATCATTTTTGTACACTTGCAGCCATCTAGAGGTCTTGTGGCCATAAGAGTTGAGAACAGTAGTCAGTGCTGCAACTGGGGGTCGACTGAGGAAATCTGTAACATCATTGGTGCTTCCCCTTTTGTATTTAATGTTAAAATGTAATTGTTGCAAATATGTAAACCACTTATGATGTCGATCGTTCTGAAACTTCCTTTGTGCCTGTATAAACTGAAGAGGTTGATGATAAATGTGGATGACCGTATCCTTCCCCATAACGTAATGTTTCCAATGCTGGCAAGCTTGTATGATAGAATTCATCTCTTTATCATTAGTGGGGTAGTTACGAATTGTATGGGTAAGTGTCTCATTGTGATAGGCCACTGGATGCCTGTGCTAGGTGAGGACTGCACCAATAGCATAATCAGAGGTGTCTGTCCCAATTTCAAATGGCTGCTATAGGTATGAAAATGTGAGTACAAGTGCAAAGCAGAGGAAATGCTTCAGCTCAATGAATGCCTTCTTTTGGGACTCAGACAGTAATAACTTTTCTTTCACTCCACCCTTAGTAATTTGACTCAAAGGTCAAGTGATATGGGAGAATCCAGTTCAAGTCCCAACTTTTTATACCTCAACCTCATTGGGGACATGCACAAAAAAAATAGAGAAAGAGCAGACCACTCTGACACCACTGATGCAACGAAAACAAAACTTCAATTCATTAATAACATAGTACTAAAAACTGTTTACATGTAGAATGGAAATAAACTAGCTTACCTCTGAGAAGAGATGTGGTAGCTACATGCCTTATGAATTGTGTTATAGTTAGGTTCAGAGGAATTTTCATCACTAAGAAATAATGTTATACCTTAAACATCCAAAAACTTAATCTAGGAAATGAAGTGCCAAAAGCTTGTGGGCCCCGTTGGTGTTAGTTGGAATGTCAAATTCCCGGGTTGTAACTTTTGCATATGATCTTCATTTGACTTTCATAATACCTTGTTTCAAAGTTCTCCAAGAGGAGCCCAAAAAACAACCAATAAATTGGTTTATCACTTTTTTTGTCTCTCCGTTTTCCCCAAAAAACGTTTTTAGGCCCCCAAAATGACTCTGGAAGTTTAGGGCCCGAAAAAGTACCGAAACATAGTAAGTTGTGCTATAATTAAGGAAACTGAAAGAAAAAACGGTGGGGATCTAAATGGAATAGGTGGTTTGCCACTAATATCCACCTGGATCACTCCTCCCCCATTAGGAAGCAATGGTCCCCATTGCATTGAGTGCCTCCATGAGATGGGGATACTTCTGTTGAACTTGGTCACTTGTGAACCACTTGCCTTAGTGCAGGAGTTGACCAGCTTTGACAACTCGATACAGTAGGGTCTTATGTTGGTGAGTGGTCTTAATTTGTAATAATCTAATTAGTTGTGGCCTATTCCATGCAGTTTGGGTTGAGCTCTATTGGTGTTAGCTATTCTGCAATGTCTGATGTTTCCAACAATGGTGGAAAATATGGTTGAAGGCGGTCCACATTGAACATTGGGTGCAGGACAAGGAATGACGAAATGACGAGTTCAAAATTGTTGTCACCCATAGCCTTGGTGAGGGTGTAAGGCCCATATCAGAGTGGCCAGATATTTTGATGGGATTCGACAAGGCGTTCTTTCCGCAAATGCAATGAAACTTTTTCACCCACCTGAAACTTATGTGGCACCCAATGTTGATCATGTCGCTTCTTGTACTTGGCATTGAACTTCTCCAATATGTCGTGAACCTACTAGCGAATGTGGTGGATGTGTGCAATAAAGTTGGTTGCTTTATCAGCCTCAAATTATACATGTGTGGATTATGCTGTGTAGTTGCATGCAGCAAGACAACATCAATAAGTTGTAATGGTTGAAATCCTAGACCCACTTGAAAGGGACAATGGCCAATCGATATATGAAGAGATCTGTTATAGCTGTGTTGCACATAGGGAAGGCTCTCGTTCTAGGTTCGTGGATGCTTGGATTTATGCATGTGGAGTATGTATACTATCATCCTATTGATGACCTTTGTTTAGCCATCATTCTGGGGATGGAATGTCATCTACTCGATGAGATTGATGTTTAATAGTGTCCAGAGGCTTGACCAGAATGTGCTTAGGAACTTGCTATCCTGATATGATATAATGGTTTGCGGGATGCCAAAATGTACCCACACTTGTCAAAGAAGAGTTTGACAGTGTCCTCTACTGTGATATTCTTCTTGCAGTCCACCAATATAGAAATCTTAGAAAATCTGTCCATGACCATAAATACACACTCATTACCATGTTTGGTAGAAGGAAGGCAAGATATATAGTCCAATGAGATGGATTCCCAGGGCCAGCTAGGGATAGGAAGAGGAGTGTACGAGCCTTTATTCTTGATGGTTGGCTTGGCGATGGTATAGGTAGTGCAGGATCTGATATATTTTCCAACATCCCATCATATTTTTGGCCAATAAAAATATTTTTGTAGTATGGCCATAATTTTCTCAATGCCAAAGTGTCCTGCGACCCGACTGTAGTGCGCCTCCCAAATCAGCTTGGCATTCTCGCTTAAAGGAACACAAAGGTGGCCCAGGTAGCATAATAATGCGTCCGGTATGTGGAAATTTGGAACTTGCTTTCCATCCACTAAAATCTGGTATGTGGTGGTGAACTCTGGATCATTTTTGCACATTTACAGAAATCTAGAGGTCTCGTGGCCCAAAGATTTGAGAACAATAGACAGTGCTTTAATTGGGGGCTGACTGAGGAAATTTGCAACATGATTGGTGCTACCATTTTTGTATTTAATGTTTAAGTGGAATTGCTGCAGATATGTAAACCACTTTTGATGGCGATCGTTTTGCATCTTCCCTCAGTGATCAATGTGGATGACTGTCTCCTTCCCTAGTATGTAATATTTCCATTGCTAGAAAGCCTACATGATATAATACATCTCTTTATCATAGGTGGGGTACTTCCAACTTGTATCGTAAAGTGTCTCACTATGATAGGCCACCAAACACTAGTGCTAGGTGAGGATTGCACCAATGGCATAGTCAGATGCATCTGTCTCAGTTTCAAATTTCCATTGTAGGTATGACAATGTGACTACAGGGGAAAAATAGAGACGGTGCTTCAGCCCAACGAATGCCTTCAATTGGGACTCAGACTAGGAAATTTTTTATTTTTCTTCGCCCTTGGTAATCTGACTCAAAGGCCTAGTGATATGGGAGAACCCCAACATGAACCTACAATAAAAATTTGGAAGGCCTAAAAATCCGCGAAGCTCTGTTAGAGTGGTTAGGGTTGGCCAGTCCCGAATGCCTCAAATGTTAGCCAGATCCACATGCACACCTCGGTCATATATTATGTAACGCAAATATTAGATCTAGCTCATGCCAAAGGTGCATTTCTCCAAGTTGTAAAATAGTTTGTGCTGCCGTAGGGTTTGAAGGACATGCCAAATGTGTTGCAAGTGCTCTTCTCAACTCTTGTTGAAGATGAGGATGTCGTCCAGATAAACAACCATGAACCAGGTGGTGAAGGGACGCAATATGTCATCCTAATCTAGGTGGTTATTGGTGGCCACCTACCTATTCCACTTGGACCACCACCACTATCTCTTTCATTTTTTCAGTTTCCTTAATTGTAGCACAACTTACTATTTTTGGTAGTTTTTTGGGTCTTGAACTTCCAGAGCTGTTTTGAGCCCCTAAACAACGTTTTTGGGAAAACCAGACGAACATGAAAATTTAATTTATGATTGTATTCGAAAGTTGTAGTCCTCGGATAGATCTTTCTAACGAGGTGTTGTGTGCCTCAAATGAAGATTGTATGCCAAATTTACGACCTCAAGAATTTGATGTACCAATTTACCCAAACAGGGCCCATAGTTTTGGCGCTTCATCTCCTAGGGTTAGGTTTTTGGATGTTTATGATTTTCCATTGTTTCTCAATAATAAATAGGTCTTCGAGCCTCATTGTAACACAGTTAAGAGGCATGTAGACACCACATCTCTTCTTAGAGATAAGCTACCATCGCCCGAGCTAGTTTATTTCCATTTTGTATGTAAGCATATTTCAGTTCTTTGATATTAACGAAATGAAGTTTATTTCTGCTGCATCTCTGTGTTTATGTTTATATCTGTATTTTTTTGCATTCCTGCATAAGTCCGGATCAGTGGTATCAGAGAAGTCTTCTCTTTCTCTATTTTCTTTGCATGTCCCCAATGAGGTCAAGGTATAAGGAGTTAGGGCTTGAACTGGTTGAACCTTTGCAAGACCATCCTCGCAAACCCTAATAACCTCCCATGGAAGAAGAAAATAAAGATGAGGGAGTAGGAAATCCCTTCAAAATATTGCTTGAATAAGCCCTCGAGCAACAGAGGAACGCAATGATGGACAAGTTTGCCCAAATCCTTCAGCGGATGCCCACAGATGTCGCATCTTCATATGGTAGCCACTTTCGAGGCACCACTCCCTTCAAGGTACAAGTCAACTTTGATATTCCCATATTTCAAGTCCAGATAAATGTAAACGCCGTAGATAGACGGTTAAATATATTGGAAGGGTATCTTTCGATTCATGATTTTTCTAATAGGGAAAATATTACTTTTGCACTCCTCAAAGCTGCCCCCCCACATCAAGGACTGGTGGGAAACCTACTGTGAGTAGAAGGATGAGAGGGAACGCTCACTATTTTCAGCCACATCCAGTTGGAACTCTTTATGAGGTGCCATCAATGAGCAATATTACCTTGTGGGGAGCTATGAAGATAAGTACATAAAGTGGACCACACTACGGCAGGGAAGGGACCAAGACGTGCCGAAGTTCACAAATATTTTTCATACCCTTCGCACGAAGTTGGGTATCAAGGATTCTGAGCGAGATTTGGTACTAAAGTACCATGGTTGTCTACACAAATACATCCAGGATGAGATGGAGTTCCTAGACATCTCCTTGCTTGGCGCCACCTATCGATATGTTGTCAAAATTGAGCAGAAGTTTAAACAGAAGAAGCGAGACTTTGGATCTGCGAATCGAAAGTAAGAGAAAGGTGCCCCCAAGCCATAAGAAAATAACAACACCATGAAGTCAAAGAAGGAAACAGGAAAGTGGTGTGAGTTCCATAAGAGCCCCACTCACAACATTAGTGAGAGTTGGGCCAAGCAGTCACTAGTGTCCGAGCTGAAGGCTTCAGAATCAGAGACATGTTCTAACTCTGAGTTATAACTCGATAAGGGGAATGACAAAAGGAAGCATATTATTGATACTGATCCCAACGCCACTATTTCCACCACCAATTTCCATAAGAATGAGCTCGAAGATCCAGAGGAGGAGGAGCATCTCTTCCACTCATAAATGTGAGTGAAGGGTTCACTGTTGCAATTCACTGTCGATAGTGGGAGCCAAAAGAACCTCATTTTAGCAGAGGTCATGAAGAGGTTTGGCCTACCGACCACACCACACCTATAACTGTACACCATCAGGTGGATTCCCCAGGGACGAGGTCTCTACATCATCCAACATTGTCGCCTTCCCTATATAATCAAGCCCTTCACGGATGAGGTATTGTGTGATGTTGCTCCTCTTGAAGTTTGTGATGTATTATTAGGAGAACCATAGTTATGGAAGCATCATGATGTATATGAGTTGATGCCTCACACTGTTATTATTTATTTGGATAATAAGATATATAGGATACCAGAAGTAGCCCCACCTACCACCATCTCTTTGATCTCTGCTAAGAAATGCAGTAAGATCATCTCGCAGACTGGGAACTTTTTTCTTTCTTTCTGATTCACTCTCAAAGTAAGGGGAGGATCGTGGCCACATCCAGGGCCCTTGGGAATGGTTCCTCACCCACAAGGGTACACTTGCACTCTGAGGTCAATCATTTGATCGATCTGACTACCGGAGTACCTCTACCCAATGGGATGATATATCGTCGCTCCATTCTAGAAAATGAAGAGATCAAGTGAAAAATCTTGGAGTTGCTGCAAAAAGGGTACATCTGACCAAGTTCCTCGACTTGTGGGAGCTCGATTGTACTTGTACAGAAGAAGGATGGGACTTGGAGGCTCTGCATTGATTATCAAGCACTAAACAAAATCACTGTCTGGAACAAGTATCCAATCCCATGGATTGATGACCTTTTAGACCAACTCGAAGGGGCCAAGTATTTCACCAAGATCGATATGAAGTCTGGCTATCATCAGGTTCTAATAGAATCCACAGATGTATGGAAGACCACCTTCAAATCCAAGGAAGGCCTTTTTGAATGGTTGGTTATGCCCTTCGGGTTGACAAACGCCCTGCTACTTTTATGAGGTTAATAGATGACATATTGTGGCCCTTCACCAACTCATTCGTAGTTGTTTATCAAGACGACATCCTCATCTTTAGTAGGATTTTTGCAGAACAATTACACGACATTTAACATGACCTTCAAACCTTTCAACAACATAAAATATGTCCCAACTTGGAGAAATGCACCTTTGGCATGAGCCAATACCAATATCTGGGTTACATCATAGATGAGAGTGGTGTGCGTGTGGATTCAACTCATTCAGGATTGGCCAACCCTAACCACTCTAACAGAGCTTCACATCTTTTTGGGTCTTGCAATTTTTTATCGGAGGTTCGTGTTGGGATTCTCACATATCAATTGGCCTTTGAGTTATATTACCAAGGGCGGAGCGAAAGAAAAGTTTTCATGATCCGAGTCCCAATAGAAGGCATTCGTTGAGTTGATGCACCGCCTCTGCTCTGCACCGGTACTCACATTGCCAAAGCTACAACAACCATTTCAGATTGAGACATACACCTCCAACTATGCTATTGGTGCAGTCCTCACCCAACATAGGAATCCAGTGGCATATCATAGTGAGACACTTTTTGATACAATTTGGAAGTACCCAGGCTTTCCGACAATGGAAGCACTACATTCTCGGGAAGGAGACGGTCATCCACACTGATCATCAATCTCTTCAGTTTATACAGACACAAGGGAAGTTGTAGAATGATCACCATTAGAAGTGGTCTACATATCTGCAAAAATTCTACTTGAACATTAAATACAAAAAGGGAAGCAAAAATCATGTTGTAGACCGCCTCAGCCGGCCCCAATTGCAGCACTGACTACTGTTCTTAACTCTTGGGCCATGAGGCCTCTGGATGGACGCAACTATAAAAAAATGATCCAGGGTTCGCCTCCACATACCAGATTCTAGTAGATGGAAAGAAAGTTCCTGATTTCCAACTCTAGGATGCATTATTATGCTACATGGACCACCTTTGTGTTCCTTCAAGCGATCATGCAAGGCTGATTTGGGAGGCGCACTACAGTTGGGTCGCAGGAAACTTTGGTGTGGAGAAAAATATGGTTGCACTACAAAATTAATTTTATTGGGCAAAACTTCGACTAGATGTTGGGAAATATATCATATCCTACATTGTCTGCGTAATCACCAAGCAAACCATCAAGAAGAAAGGCCTGTACACTCCTCTGCCTACTCCTAGCCAACCTTGGGAATCCATATCCATGGAATATATGTCTGGCCTCCCTTCTACCAAGCATGGTAATGACTGTGTATTTGTGGTTGTGGACAAATTCTCTACGATGGCTATATTGGTGGCCTGCAAGAAGAGTATCACAACAAAGGACACTGCCAAAATCTTCTTTAAACGAGTGGGTACATTTTGGGATCCCACAGATGATTATATCAGATCTGGATAGCAGGTTCTTGAGCACATTTTGGTCAAGCCTATAGACACTATTGGACACAAATCTCACTAAGTCGACTGCATTCCATCCCCAGAATGATGGCCAGACGGAGGTCGTTAATAGGATGATAGTGAACATACTCTGCATGGATAACTCTAAGCATCCACGAACCCAGGATGAGAGTCTTCCCTATGTGCAACATAGTTATAACAGGTCTCTCCATAGCTCGATTAGTCACAATCTCTTTCAAGTGGGTCTGGGATTCAACCATTGTGTCCAATTGATGTTGCAATGACTTATGCGACTACACAAACAAAATCCACACATGTATTGTTCGAGGCTGATAAAGCAACCATATTTATTGAACACATCCAACACATCTACCAGCAGGTTCATGACACCTTGGAGAAGTCAAATGGCAAGTACAAGCAGCGACATGATCATCAATGGGTGCCACACAAGTTTTAGGTGGGTGAAAAAGTTTGGTTGCATTTATAGAAATACCACCTTACCTTAGCCCATCGGAAGCTCGGACCACTCTTATATGGGCCTTACACCATTACCAAGGCTGTGGGAGACAATGATTTTGAGCTGAGAGTTCCCCCATTCCTTGCGCTGCACCCAATGTTCAATGTGGACCACCTTTGACCATAGTTCCCACCAATACCGGACACATCAAACATTGTATAACAACTCACACCAATAGAGTTAAACCCAGACTGCATAGAATAGGCCACAACTGATTATATCATGGACACATAGATCAAGAACACTTGCCAGCAGAAGATACAACTATATCGGGTTGTCAAAGGTTGCCAACTCCTCCACCAAGCCAAGTGGCTCACCAGGGACCAAGTTCAGTAGAAGTTCCCCATCTCATGGAGGCACTCAAGGCAATAGGGAAAATTGCTTCTTAAGGGGGGAGGAATGATCTAGGTGGATATTGGTTTCCACACGCCTATTCCACTTAGACCCCCACCACTATCTCTTTCATTTTTTCAGTTTCTTTAATTATAGCACAATTTATTATTTTTGCCAGATTTTCTTGTCCTGAACTTTCAGAGCCATTTTGAGGCCCTAAATGACGTTTTTTGGGAAAACCGGGCAAAATAATTATTTAATCAATGTTTGCATTCAAAAGTTGTAGTCCTCGGATACATGTTTCTAACGAGGTATTGTGCATGTCAAAGGAGATCATATGCCAAAGTTACGAGGGGGAGGAATGATCTAGGTGGATATTGGTTTCCACACGCCTATTCCACTTAGACCCCCACCACTATCTCTTTCATTTTTTCAGTTTCTTTAATTATAGCACAATTTATTATTTTTGCCAGATTTTCTTGTCCTGAACTTTCAGAGCCATTTTGAGGCCCTAAATGACGTTTTTTGGGAAAACCGGGCAAAATAATTATTTAATCAATGTTTGCATTCAAAAGTTGTAGTCCTCGGATACATGTTTCTAACGAGGTATTGTGCATGTCAAAGGAGATCATATGCCAAAGTTACGACCTCGAGAAGTTGATGTACCAATTTACCCAAACGGTGCCCATAGTTTTGGCGCTTCATCTCCTAGGGTTAGGTTTTTGCATGTTTAGCGTTTTCCATTATTTCTCAATAATAAATAGGCGTTCGAGACTCATTATAACACTATTCAAAGGCATGTAGCCACAATATCTCTTCTCAGAGATAAGCTACCATCGCCCAAGCTAGTTGATTTCCATTCTATATGTAAGCATATTTCAGTTCTTTGATATTAATGAAATGAAGTTTTATTTCTGTTGCATCTCTATGTTTATGTTTATATCTGTATTTTGCTGCATTCTTGCATAAGTCCAGATCACATCCATAAACCTTGTAAAAGTAGCAAGGGAAATATTTGTCAACATGAAGGGCATGACCAACAATTCAAAAATTCCTTCCTTGGATTTGAAGGCGATCTTCCATACATCTATGGGCTCTATTAGAACCTAGTGATAACCAAACTTTAGATCTATCTTGTTGAAATACTTGGCCCCCTTGAGCTGGTCCAGAAGGTCATCAATTCGTGGGATTGGATACATGTTCCTGACAGTGATTTTGTTTAGTGCCCGATAATCAACACAAAACCTCTAGTTTCCATCCTTCTTTTGTGCAAGTACAATAAGGCTCCCATAGGGTGAGGAACTTTATCAGAAGTGCCCTTTTTGCAACAAATCCTGGATCTACCACTTAATCTCTTCATTTTCCAGAATGGAGTGGTAGTATATTGGCCCATTGGGTAGAGGTGCTCCAAAAGTCATATCGATAGAATGCTTGACCTAACAGTGCAAGGGTACCACTGTGGGTGAGGATAAGATGTCTCTATATTCTTCCGTGACCTTATCCACCTACTTTTGATGCATGGAGGAACCCTTCCTCAGGGCCATGTATGTGGCCATGATCTTCTGCTTACTTTGAGGGTGAATAATAAAGAAAACAATTTTTCTGGTCTGGGAGGTGATCTTACTACATTACTTAGAAGAGATTAAAGAGATGGCGGTAGGCGGGGAAACCTGTAGTATCCTGTATGACTTATATCCCAAAGTAATAATAATAATGTGAGGTATGGACTCATACACAACATATGCTTCCATAAGTATGGCTGGCCTAATAACACATCATAAACTTCAAGAGGAGAAACATCACACAATACCTCACCCATGAAGCGCTTGATGATGTAGGGAAGGCGACATTACTGGTTCACATGGATATCTCATCCTTGGTGAATCCACCCGATAGTGTATGGTTTCGGTTGTGATGTGGTTAATAGGCCCAACTGCTTGATGACCTATACTAAAATGAGGTTCCTTCAGCTCTCACTATCAAAAATGAAATGCAGCGGAGAAGCCTTCACCCACATACATGAGTGGAAGAGACGCTCGCCCTCCTTTGGATCTTCGGTCTCAATCTTTTGGACCTTGGTGGTAGAAATGGTGGCACTGGCTTCTATTTCAATAATATTCTTCCTCTGGTTGTTCCCATTGTTGGGTTCTATCGCAGAATGAGAACATGCATCAAACTTTGAAGCTTTCAACTCGACCACCAGTGACTACTTGGCGCGACACTCATTTGTTTTGTGAGCGGGGCTCCTGTGGAACTCACACCACTTTCCTGTGTCCTTCTTCGTCTTTGTGGTGCCATTCTTTTCTTTCAGCTTTGATGGGTGTTCCTGGATCGCTACACGTTGGCTCTATGCTTTGTTCTATGGTTTGGGGGAACTCTTGCCCTGGTTCTGATTGACAGACCCAAAGTCACGTTTTTTTTTTTTTTTCAATCTTAGCAACATATCAGTATGTTGCACCTAGTGAGGAGATTTACAAAAACTCCATTTCTTCCTGGATTTATTTGTATAGAAAACCATGGTACTTGAGCACCATATGTCACTCAAAGTATTTGATACCCAACATTGTGCGTAGAGTAGGAAAAATATTTGTGAGCTCATACACATCTTGGTCCCCTTGCTGATGTAGTGTGGTCTAATGTATGTACGTGTTCTCATAGCTCCCCACAGTGTAATACTATTCCTTACCAACTTCTTAAAAATAGTTCCAAGAGGGGGTGACTATAAGCAGAGAGGGTTCCTCCACCATTTTCTCACAGTAAGTTAACCAATCCTTGACATGAGGGGCAACCTAAAGGGTTGCAAAAGTAATCTTCTCCCTATCAGAGAAACTATGGACTAAAAAATAACCTTCCAACATATACAAAAATTTATCTACAACATATTTATCTATTTGACCTTTTAATATAGGGATATCAAAGTTCACTTGTACATTGAAGGGGGCTGCGCCTCCAAAGTGACCACTAGATGAAGATGCGTCGCCGGAGGGCATCCGCCGAAGGTTTTGGGAAAAGTTGTCCATCATCTCGTTCCTTTGTCGCTTGAGGGATTCTTCGAGCAACAATTTGATAGGATATCCTGCTCCCTCGTCTTTATTTTCTTCCACCATGGGAGGTCGTCGGTGTCGGCTGGGACAGCCTTACAACGGTTCAACCAGGTCAAGTCCCAATATCTTATACCCCAACCTCATTGGGGACATGCATAGAAAAAAGAGACAGAGAAAACCACTTTGATACCACTGATCCAGATTTATGATAGAACGAAATGAAATATAGATATAGACTAAAACACAAAGATACATCAAAATCATAACTTCAAATCATTAATAACAAATACTAAAAACTGTTTACACACTTAATGGAAATAAACTAGCTCATGCAATGGTATCTTATCTTTGAGAAAATATGTTGAGGCTACATGCCTTCTCAACTGTGTTACAATGAGGCTCAGAGGCCTTTTTATCATTAAGAAATGATGGGAAATCCTAAACATAAAAAACCTAACCCTAGGAGAAGAAGCACCAAAAGCTTGTGGGCCTCATTGGGGTTAGTTGGAATGTCAACTTCCTGGGGTTGTAACTTTGGCATACAATATTTGTTTGACTATCATAATACCTCATTTAGAAGATCTATAAGAGGAGGCTTAAAAAATACCAATAAACAATTGTTTCACTTTTTTGGTCTCTTTGTTTTTCCCCAAAAAAAATCTTTAGGCCCTCAAAACGACTCCGAAGTTTTAGGACCCAAAAAACTCCCAAAAAATAGTAAGTTATGCTACAATTAAGGAAACTAAAGGAAATAATGATGGGGGTCAAAGGGGAATAGGTAGGCGGCCATAGTGGGGGTCCAAATGGAATAGGTGTGTAGCCACCAAAATCCACCTAGATCACTCTTCCCCCCTTAGGAAGTAACAATCCACATTGTGTTGAGTGCCTCCATTAGATGGGGAGCCTTATGTTGAACTTGGTTCCTGGTGAGTGAATTTCCTTTGTGCATGATTTTGCTAGCTTTGACAACCCGATATAGTTGGATATTTTGTTGGCATTTGGTATTGATCTGTGTATCCACAATTTGAAGAATTGTGTTCTGTTTCATGCAGTCTAGGTTGAACTCTGTTGGTGTTAGATGTTCTACAATGTCTGATGTGTGCAACAATGGTGGAAATATGGTCGAAGGGAATCCACATTGAACAATGGATGTGGGCCAAGGAATGGCACAATGATGAGCTTGAAAGCATTGTCACCCATAACCATGGTGATGGTGTACGACCCATATCATAGTGGTTAGATCTTTCGATGGGATTTGACAAGGCGTTCTTTCTACAAATGAAACCAAACATTTTTCCCCACCTGAAACTAATGTGGCACCTTATGTTGATTATGCCGTTGCTTGTACTTGGCATTGGACTTCTCCAAGATGTCGTGAACCTGTTGGTGGATGTGATGGATGCGTTCAATAAACCTGGTTGATTTATCAACCTCAGAATGTACATGTGTGGATTTTGTCTGTGTAGTCACATGAGGCATGGCAAAATCAATCAAACACAATGGTTGAAATCCCATACCTACTTGAAAGGGATTGCGACCAGTTGAACTATGGAGAGATCTGTTATAGTTGTGTTGCACAAAGGGAAGGCTCTCATCACAGGTTTGTGGATGCTTGGAGTTGTACATGCGGAGTATGTGCACTATCATCCTGTTGATGACCTTTGTCTGGCCATCAGTATGGGGATCGAATGCAGTTGACTTGGTGAGCTTGGTGTCCAATAGTGTCTAGAGGCTCAATCAGAAGTTCTCAAGGACCTGCTATCTTGATCTGATATAATGGTCTGCTGGATCCCAAAATGTACCCACACTCGTTCAAACAAGAGTTTGGTAGTGTCATTTGTTGTGATATTCTTCTTGCAGGTCTCCAATATAGTCATCTTAGAAAATTTGTCACAACCACTAATACACAGTCATTACCATCCTTGGTAGAAGGAAGGCAAGACAAATAGTTCATGGAGATGGATTCCCAATGCTGGGTAGGAGTAGGTAGAGGAGTTTACCGACCTTACTTCTTGATGGTTGGCTTGGAGATAGCATAGGTAGTGTGATATCTGATATATTTTCCAACATCCTATCGGAGTTTTGGCCAATAAAAATACTTTTGTACTACAACCATAATTTTCTCCACACCAAAGTGTCCTACGACCCGACTGTAGTGCGCCTCCCAAATCAGCTCGAAATGCTCACTTGAAGGAATAGAAAGGTGGCCTAGGTAGCATAATAATATGTCGTGGAGGTGGAAATTTGAAATTGCTTTCCATCCACTAACATTTGGTATGTGGTGGTGAAATTTTAATAATTTTTGTACAGTTGTGGTCATATGGAGATCTCATGGCGACAAGAGTTGAGAACAGTAGTCAGTTCTACAACTCGGGGCCGACTAAGGAAATCTGCAACATGATTGGTGCTTCCCTTTTTGTATTTAACGTTCAAGTGGAATTGTTGCAGATATGTTGAGCAATTCTAATGGTGATCATTTTACAACTTCCCTTATGTTTGTATAAACTGAAGAGGTCGATGATCAATGTGGATGACCATCTCCTTCCAAAAAATGTAATGTTTCCATTATCAAAAAGACTATAGGACAAAATAAATATCTTTATTGTAGGTGGGGTACTTCTGAATTGTATCGACAAATGTATCATTATGATAGGCCACCAGATGCCTATGTTGGGTGAGGACTGCACCAATAGCATAGTTAGAGGCGTCTGTCTCAATTTCAAATGGCTGTTGCAAGTTTGACAATGTGTGTACAGGTGCAGAGAAAAGGCGACGCTTCAACTAAAAAACACCTTCTGTTGGGACTTAGACCATGGAAATTTTTCTTTCTTTCCTACCTTGTTAATCTGACTCAAAGGTCAAGTGATATGGGAGAATCCCAACATGAACCTCCAATAAAAAATTGCAATTCCCAAAAAACTGTGAAGCTCTGTTAGAGTGATTGAGGCTGGCCAATCTTGAATGACTTGGATCTTAGCTGGATCCATATGCACATGTTGCTCATCCGTGATGTAACTCGGATATTAGACCTGGGTCATGCCAAAGGTGCATTTCTCCAAGTTGGCACATTGTTTGTGCTGGCACAGGTTTTGAAGGACCTGCCCAATGTGTTGCAAGTGCTCTTCTCAACTCTTGTTGAAGATGAGGATGTCATATATATAAACAACCATGAATGAGTTGGTGAAGGGACGAAATATGTCATCCATCAGCCTCATAGAAGTAGTAGGGGCATTTGTCAACAAGAATTGCATGACCAACCATTCAAAAAGGCCTTCCTTGATTTGAAGGTGGTCTTCCATACATCTATAAGTTCTATTGGAACTCGACGATAGCCAGACTTTAGATCGATATTGCTAAAATACTTGGCCCCCTTGAGTTGGTGCATAAGGTCATCAATCTATGTGAATGGTTACCTATTCCTGAAAGTGATTTTATTCAGTTCTCAATAATCAATTCAGAGCCTCTCGGTCCCATATTTCTTCTGTACAAGTACAATCGGGCTCCCACAGGGTGAAGAACTTGGTCGGATATCCCCTTTTTGTAGCAATTCCTAGATTTACCACTTGATCTCTTCATTTTTTAAAATGGAGCGATGATATATCAGCCCATTGGGTAGAGGTGCTCCAAGAGTTAGATCGATCAAATGCTTGACTTGACAGTGCAAGGGTAACCCTATGGGTGAGGAGAATATGTCCTTATATTCTTGCACGAACTTATCCACCTAATTCTACTGCATGGACGAACCCTTCCCGGGGACCATGGATGTGCGCATTATCTTCCCTTGACTTTGAGAGAAAATAAGATAAAAATCAATTTTCCTAGTCTCAAATATGATCTTACTACATTTCTTAGCAGAGATAAAAGAGATGGCGGTTCCAGTATCCTGTATAACTTATTTCCCAAAGCAATAATAATAGTGTGAGGTCTGGACTCATACACAACATGACGCTTCCACAAGTATGGTTGGCCTAATAACACATCTCAAACTTCAAGAGGAGTAACATTTCACTGTCTCTCATCCGTGAAGGGCTTGATGTTGTAAGGGAGCTAGCAATGCTGGTTGATGCGTATATCTTGTCCTTGTTGAAGCCACCTGATGGTGTACGAATACGGGTGTGTTGTGGTCGGTAAGCCCAACTGCTTTAGGACCTTTGCTAAAATGAGGTTCTTTTGGCTCTCTCGATCAATAATGAACTACAACGGAGAACCCTTCACCCACATCTGTGAGTGGAAGAGATGTTGCCCATCCTATGGATATTTTTGCTTGATATTGTTTCTTTTCTTCTTCCATGGGAGGTTTTCAGTGTTGGTGGGGACGGTCTTGCAAGGGTTCAACCAATTCATGTCTCAACTCCTTATACCCGACCTCGTTGGGGACATGCAAGGAAAAATAGAGAAATATAAGACCATTCTGATACCACTGATCCAAAGTTATGAAGGAAATAAAAGAAATATAAATATAGACAAAATTCAAAGGCACAACGAAAAAAAACTTCAATTCATTAATAAAAAAGTACTGAAAACTGTTTAGATGCAGAATGGAAATAAATTAGCTCAGGCGATGGTAACTTGTTTTTGATAAGAGATGTGGTGGTTACATGTCTTCTAAACTGTGTTACAATGAGGCTCAGAGGCCTTTTTATCATTAAGAAATAATGGGAAACCCTAAACATCTAACAACCTAACCCTAGGAGATGAAGTTCCAAAAGCTTGTGGGCCCCGTTGGGGTTAGTTAGAACGTCAACTTCCCAGGGTTGTAAATTTTGCATACGATCTCCATTTGAATATCATAATACCTCGCTGCAAACAAATCCAAGAGGAGGCCAAAAAAGTACCAATGAATTTGTATTGCACTTTTCAAATCTCTCCATTTTCCCAAAAAACATTTTTATGCCCTCAAAAACGGCTTTGGAAGTTTAGGACCTAAAAAACTGCTAAAAAATTGTAAGTTGTGCTAAATTTAAGGAAATTGAAAGAAACAAAGATGGGGGTGTAAGTGGAATAGGTAGGTGGCCAAAAATATCCACCTAGATCACCGCTCCCCCCCCCCCAAGGAAGCAATGGTCCCCATTGCAATGAGTGCCTCCATGAGATGGGAAAACTTCTGTTGAACTTGGTCCCTAGTGAGCCACTTGCCTTGGTGTAAGAGTTGGCCAGCTTCGACAACTTGATACAATTGGGTCTTATTTTGGGGAGTAGTCTTGATCTGTGTGTCCATATTTCAATCAGTTGTGGCCTGTTCTGTGCAGTTTGAGTTGAAATATGTAGGTGTTAGCTATTATAAAATGTCTAATGTGTTCAACAATGGTGGAAAATATGGCCGAGGGTGGTCCACATTAAACAATGGGTGCAGGCCAAGGAATGGGGAATGTTGAACTCGAAAGTGTTGTCACCCACAACCTTAGTGATGGTGTAAGGCCCATGTAAGAGTGGTCGTATCTTCCGATGGGCTTCGACAAGGAATTATTTCTGTAAATGCAACCAAACTTTGTCACCCACCTGAAACTTATGTGGCACCCAATGTTGATCATGTCATTGCTTGTACTTGCCATTGGAATTCTCCAAGATGCCATGAACCTACTAGAGGATGTGCTAGATGTATTAAATAAATTTGGTTACTTTATTAGGCTTGAATTGTACATCTGTGGATTATGTTTGTGTAGTCGAGCTATGGAGAGCTTTGTTAGAGCTCTGCTGCATATAGGGAAGACTCTCATCCTAGGTTCGTGGATGCTTGGAGTTGTACATGCAAAGTATGCGCACTATCATCCTGTTGATGACGTCTGTCTAGGGATGGAATGTAGTCGACTTAGTGAGCTTGGTGTCCAATAGTGTCCAAAGGCTCAACCAGAATTTTCTCAGGAATCTACTATCCTGATATGATATAATGGTCTATAGGATCCCAAAATTTACCCACACTCATTTAAAGAAGAATTTGGCAGCGTCCTCTGCTGTGATATTATTCTTGCAAGCCACCAATATAAGCATCTTAGAAAATATGTCCATGACCACAAATACACAGTAATTGCCATGCTTGGTAGAAGGAGACCAGACAGATAGCCCATGGAGATAGATTCCCAAGTTTGGTTGGGAGTAGGTAGAGGAGTGTACAAGCCTTGCTTCCTGATGGTAGGCTTGGTGATGGCACAAAAAATGCAGGATCTCATATATTTTCCAACATCCTATTGGAGTTTTGGCCAATAAAAATACTTTTGTAGTATGACCATAGTTTTCTCCACATCAACATGTCCTACGACCCGATTGTAGTGCGCCTCCAAAATCAGCTTGGCACACTCGCTTGAAGGAACATAAAGGTGGCCCAGGTAGCATAATAATGCGTCCTAGAGGTGGAAATTTGGAACTTGCTTGCCATCCATTAACATTTGGTATGTGGTTGTGAAATTTGGATCATTTTTGTACAGTTGCAACCATCCATAGGTCTCGTGGCCACAAGAGTTGAGAACAATAGTTAGTGTTGCAACTGGGGGATGAAAGAGGAAATATGCAACATGATTGGTGCTACCCTTTTTGTATTTAATGATGAAGTGGAATTGTTGCATATATGTAGACCACTTTTGATGGTGATCATTTCACAACTTCCCTTATCTCTGTATAAACTAAATAGGTCGGTGATTGGTGTGGATGACTGTCTCCTTCCCCATAATGTAGTGTTTCCATTGCTGGAAAGCCTGCATGATAAAATACATCTCTTTATCATAGGCGGGGTACTTCCGAATTGTATCAAAAAGTGTATCACTATGATAGGCCACTAGATGCCCGTGTTGGGTGAGGACTGCACCAATAACATAGTCAAAGGCATCTGTCTCAGTTTCAAAAGGCTACTGCAGGTCTAGCAATGTGAGTACAGGTGTAGAGTAGAGCTGGTGCTTCAGCTCAACGAACATCTTATGTTGGGACTCAGACCAAGAAAAAGCTTCTTACGCTCTGCCCTTGGTAATTTGACTTGAATTCCAAGTGATATGGGAGAATCCCAACACAAACCTCCAATATAAATTTGAAAGGTCCAAAAATCTACGAAAATCTGTTAGAGTGGTTAGGGTTGGCTAATCTAGAATGACTTGGATATTATCCAGATTCACATGCATGCCTTGCTAATATATGATGTAACCCAGATATAGGACCTGGCTCATGACAAAGGTGCATTTCTCCAAGTTATCACATAGTTTGTGTTGCCGCAGGGTTGAAGGACCTGCTGAATGTGTTGCAAGTGCTCTTCCCAACTCTTGCTGAAGATGATGATGTCGTCTGAAGAAACAACCATGAACGAGTTGGTGAAGGGCTGCAAGATGTCATTCATCAACCTCATAAAATTAGAAGGTGAATTTATCAACCCAGTGGGCATGACCAACCATTAAAAAATGCGTTTCTTTGATTTGAAGGCAGTCTTCCATACATCTGTGGGCTATACTGGAACCTGGTGATAGCTAGAATTCATATCGATCTTGCTGAATACTTGGCCCCCTTGAGTAGGTCTAGAAGGTCATCAGTCCATGGGATTGGATACTTGTTATTTAAAGTGATTTTGTTTAGTTCCCAATAATCAATGAAGAGCCTCCAGATCTCATCCTTCTCCTGTATAAGTATAATCGGGATCCCACAAGGTGAAGAACTTGGTCAAATGTTACCTTTTTGCAGCAACTCCTGAATCTACTGCTTGATCTCTTCATTTTGTAGAAAGGAGAAGTGGTATATCGGCCCATTGGGTTGAGGTGTTTCGAGATTCAGATCGATCAAATGATTGAACTGATAGTGCAAGTGTACCCTTGTGGGTGAGGAGAAGATGTCCTTGTATTCTTCCACAACCTTATCCACCTACTTCTTCTTCGTGGATGAGCCCTTTCCCTAGGCCATGGATGTGGCCATGGTTGTCCCCTTACTTTGAGCGTGAATTATAAAGAAAAAAATTTATCAGAGACAATCTCTCTACATTTCTTATCAGAGATCAAAGAGACGATAATAAGCAGGGCTACTGGTATCTTGTATAACTTATTTCCCAATGTAATAATAACAGTGTGAGGCATGGACTCATACACAACATGACACTTCCATAAGTATGGTTGGCCTAATAACACGTCATAAAATTCAATAGGAGCAACATCACACAATACCTCATCCGTGAAGGGAATGATGCTATAGGGAAGGTGACATTGTTAGCTGATGCAAAGATCTCATCCTTGGTGAAGCTAGCCAACGGTGTATGATTGCGGGTGTGGTGTGGTTAGTAGGCCCAACTGCTTTACAACCTCTACCGAATTGAGGTTCTTTTGGCTCCTGCCGTCGACAATGAACTACAACGGAGAACCCTTCAGCCACAAATGTGAGTGGAAGAGACACTCCCCCTCCTTTGGATCTTCAGGATCAATCTTCTGGACGTTGGTGGTGACAACAATGGCACTAGTTTTTATGTCAATAGTTTACTTTCCCTTGTCATTCCCCTTTTCGGGTTCTGGCTCAATGTCAAAACATGCATCAGACTCTGAAGATTTCAGCTCAACCACCAATGACTATGTGGCACGACACTAATTTGTATTGTGAGTGGGGCTCTTGTGGAACTTAAACCACTTTCCTATGTCCTTCATCTTCGGAGTGCCATTATTTACTTGTGGCTTCGATAGGTTTTCCCAGGTCACTCCACCTTGGCTCTGTCCTTTGTTCTACGGTTTGGGGGCGCTCTTTCCCTGCTTCTGATTCACAGTCCCAAATTTATGCTTCTTTTGTTTAAATTTTTGTTCAATCTTGGCAATATATCGGTATGCTGCACCAAACGAGGAGATTTCCACAAACTCCATTTTTTCCTAGATGAATTTATGTAGACAACCATGGTACTTGAGCACCATATGTCACTTAGAGTCTTTGATACCCAACTTTGTGCATAGAGTATGAAAAATATTTATTAGCTCATGCACATCTTGGTCCCTTTACTGCCATAGTGTGGTCCACTATATGGACTTGTCCTCATAGATCCCCACGGGGTAATACTATTCCTTGATAGTGTATTGGAAAGTGTTCCAAGAGGGGGGAAACCTTAAGGAGTGCAAAAGTAATCTTCTCCCTATCAGAGAAACTATGGACTAAAAAATAACCTTCCAACAGATTCAACCATTTATCTACAACCTCTGCATCTATTTGATGTTCGAATATAGGGATATTAAAGTTCACTTATACCTTGAAGGGGATGACACCTCTTAAGTGACTGTTGGATGAAGATACATCGTCGGCGGGCATATGTCGAAGGATATGGGAAAAGTTGTCCATCATCTGGTTCCTTTGCCACTCGAGGGCTTCTTCAAGCAGTAGTTTGATAGGATCTCCTACTCCCTCATATTTATTTTCTTCCACCATGGGAGGGCTTCGGTGTCAGCAGGGATGATATTACAAGGGTTGAGCCAGTTCATGTCGCAACTCCATGTACTTGACCTCATTGGGGACATGCATAAAAAAGAAAAGAAAGAGAAAATTGCTCTGATACCATTGATCCAAATTCATGAAGGAACAAAATGAAACATAGATATAGACATAAACACAAATATACAATGAAATCATCACTTCAATTCATTAATAACAAAGTATTGAAAATTGTTTACATGTAGAATGGAAATAAATTAGCTTAGGCAATGATAACTTATCTCTGAGAAGAGATGTGGTAGCTACATGCCTTTTGAACTATGTTACAAAGAGGCTCAAAGGCCTTTTTATCATTGAGAAACAATGGGAAACCCTAATAATCCAAAAGCCTAACCCTAGGATATGAAGCACCAAGAGCTTGTGGGCCGTTTTGGGGTTAGTTAGAATGTCAAGTTCTCGGTGTCGTAATTTTGGCATACGATCCCGTTTCACTAACATAATACCTCATTTTGAAGATATCCAAGAGGAGGATAAATAGATATTACCAAAGTGATCTTGCACTTTTTTGGTCTCTCTTATTTCCAAAAAAGTTGTCTTTTAGGCCCTCAAAACGACTCTGGAAATTTAGGACCCAAAAACTGCCAAAAAATAGTAAGTTGTGCTACAATTATTGAAAGCAAAAGAAAAAATGGTGGGTGTACAAGAAGAATAGGAAGGCGGTCACCAATATTCACCTAGATCACTCCCTACCTCCCCCCCCCTTAGGAAGCAATGGTCCCCATTGCGTTGAGTGCCTCCATGAGATGGGGAAGCTTCTGTTGAACTTGGTCCCTGGTGAGCCACTTACCTTGGTGCAGGAGTTGGCCAAATTTGACAACCCGATATAGTTGGAGCTTCCGTTGGTGAGTGGTCTTGATATGTGTGTCCATAATCCAATTAGTTGTGACCTATTCCATGTAGTCTGGGTTGATCTTTATTGGTGTTAGTTGTTTTGCAATGTTTGATGTGTCCAACAATGCTTGAAAATATGGTCGAAGGTGGTCCACATTTAACACTGTGTGTAGGCCAAGGACTGGGGGAATATTGAGATTGAAAGCATTCCCACCCACAACCTTGTTGATGGTGTAAGGCCCATATCAGAGTGTTCATATCTTCCAATGGGCTTCGACAATCATTCTTTCTGCAAATGCAACCAAAATTTGTCGCCCACCTAAAACTTATGTGGAACCTAACGTTGATCATTACACTACTTGTACTTGGCATTGGACTTCTCCAATATGTCATGAACATATTGGTGGATGTGCTAGATGCGTTCAATAAACCTGATTACTTTATCTACCTCAGGTTTTATATTTGTGGATTAGGTCTATGTAGTCGCATGAGGCATAACAACATCAATTAGACAAAATGGTTGAAATCCCATACCCACTTGAAAGGGATTGTGACCAATCGAGCTATGGAGATATTTTTTATAGCTGTGTTGCACGTAGGGAAGGCTCTCATCCCAGGTTCATGGATGATTGGAGTTGTACATTTAGAGTATGTGCACTATCATCCTATTAATGACCTCTATCTGGCCATCAGTATAGGGATGGAATGAAGTTGACTTGGTGAGCTTGGTGTCTAATAGTGTCCAAAGGCTCAACCAAAATGTGCTCAACAACATGCTATCTCAATATGATATAATGGTTTGAGGGATCCAAAAATGTACCCACACTCATTCAAAGATGAGTTTGACAATGTCCTTTGTTGTGATATTCTTCTTGCAGACCCCCAATATAGCCATCTTAAAAAAAATTTCCATGACCACAAACACACAGTCATTACCATGCTTGGTAGAAGGGAGGCTAGACATATAGTTCATGATGATGGATTCCTAGGGCTAGCTAGGAGTAAGCAGAGGAGTGTACATGCCTTGCTTCTTAATGGTTGGCTTGGTAATGACACAAGCAGTGCAAGATCTGATATATTTTCCAACATCTTGTCAGAGTTTTGGCAAAAAAAAAACGCTTTTGTAGTAGGACCATAGTTTTGTCCCCACCAAAGTGTTATGTGACCCGACTGTAATGCGCCTCCCAAATTAGCTTGGCACACTCGCTTTAAGGAACACATAGGTGACCGAGGTAGCATAGTAATGCATCTTGGAGGTGGAAATTTGGAATTTTCTTTCCATCCTTTGACATCTTGTATGTGGTGGAGAAATATGGATAATTTGTGTTAAGTTGCAGCCATCCAGAGGTCTGGTGGCCACAAGAGTTAACAACAATAGTATGTGTTGCAAATGGGGCCCGAATGAGACAATCTGCAACATGATTGGTGTTGCCCTTTATTTATTTAATGTTCAATTAGAATTTTTGCAGATATGTAGACCACTTTTGATGGTGATTGTTCTACAACTTCCCCTGCGTGTGTATAAATTGAAGAAGTTGGTGATCGATGTGGATGACTGCCTCCTTCCCTAGAATGTAATGTTTCCATTGTCGACAAGCCTACATAATAGAATACATCTCTTTATCATAGTTGGGGTACTTCCAAATTGTATCAGAAAGTGTATCACTATGATAGGCCACCGAATGCCTGTGCTAGGTGAGGACTGCACTAATAGCATAGTAGGAGGCGTTTGTCTCAATTTCAAATGGTTGCTATAGGTATGGAAATGTGACTATAGGTGACTCATAGGCTATGCTTTAGCTCAAAAAATGCCTTCTATTTGGACTCGGACTAGGAAAAAAGTGTTTTCACTCTGCCCTTTGTAATATGACTTAAAAAGGCCAAGTGATATGGGAGAATCCCAACATGAAATTTTGATAAAAATTTGCAAGATCCAAAAAGATGCGAAGCTTTGTTAGAGTGTTCGGGGCTGGTGAATCCCAAATGACTTGGATCTTATCTCGATCCACATGCATGCCTTTCTCATCTATGATGTATCCCAAATATTGGACATGACTCATGCCGAAGGTGCATTTCTCAAAGTTGTCATACACTTTATGTTGCCACAGGGTTTGAAGGATCTGCAAAATGTGTTGCAAGTGCTCTTCCAAACTCTTGCTGAAGATGAGGATGTCATCTATCAGTCTCATAAAAGTAGCATGGGAATTTTTCAACCCGAAGGGCATGACCAACCATTCAAAAACTCCTTCCTTGGACTTGAAGGTAGTCTTATGTACATCTTTGGGCTCTATTGGAACCTAGTGATAGACATACTTCAGATTGATCTTGCTGAAATACTTAGACGGTCATCAATCTATGAGATTGGATACCTTTTCCTAACAATGATTTTCTTTAGTGACCGATAATTAATGCAAAGCCTCCAAGTCCCAACCTTCTTCTGTACAAGTACAATTGAGCTCCCACAGGGTGAGTGTAACCAACCCTCTCACATTTACCCACTTTCACTGATTTTCCGAGATAAACATAAGACAAAGAGCTACTATGACATGACCCGACCTCCTAGATCCACTTAAGAAAGTGGGGCTGACTAATGACCACAAACTTACCACTCGACACCTCCTACAAGAGCTACAACTCACTCAGGGGCTAAAATACCACCCCAGGTGGCCAAAACCTGAGCTAGACCTCTTTTTCTTAACCTTAGGCCCTATAAAAGTTCCCACAACAAGTCATCCATGCAGCTGGAATCATCCAAGCGCTCCCACAAGCCTGCATCCTAATGGTTGCGACCAAAAAGTTCAATTCAGAGCATGCGGTCCTAGATTTTGAGCCTAAATTCTAGGTCAGCCTCAAAACCACTACCCATAACTTAGTGAGACTTTCTAGAATGATAAATGACATCAATACAAAGACATTCATACAAAATTTTCTCAAAGAATTGCCCTAACTAGGCCTAACCATGACAATAATTTCGTCAAACGTATTGAGAACATGTAATCTACAAGTCATGAATGCATATCTGAATCATCAAGAAGGTCTAATTCCCTCTCATAATATCTGCAATAACATCAATTATGTAATGCATTCAATAACCATTCATTTACCAACCAAAACATGATAAGAGCCATAACTAGAATCTGTCATGGAACCATGCTTATGACCAACATATAACCAAAATAATAACAATTATAGAAAAACCATCAAATCCACATAATAACAAGTATAAAAACTCATGAAATACAAGAGGAAAAGAGCTCTTATTAACATATGCAAAAACCAACCAAGTGAGGACTTCCATGTACCACATGACCATAGATTGGGCTAGAGAAAATATTTCTTTCAACCAATTAATCTCATGCCATATTCCAAGCATGAATGTGGGACTCAAGACCAAATCTATTAGGGCTTCCCAGAGATCAAACCACCTCCACCCTCAGGCTTTACTGCAATCTCACTAAAACCGATCAAGGGATTCCTAGGCTCAGACAAGGGTATAGAAAATGAGGATTTACCACAATCCCACCATTACTGGTCAAGGGATTCCTAGGCTCAAAAAAACAAACATACACTACCAGGCTTTACTGCAATCCCACCAAAACTGATCAACGGATTGCTAGGCCCAAAATAAGATTGGATGACTCAAATTTTCTTCACCAATACCTTGAGGAATTTTCCCATCTCCACCCTCAGGATTTACCACAATCTCGCCAAAACTGGTCAATGGATTCTTAGGTCCTTGGGAATTTTCCTGAGACCATTTCACCTAGTTCCAAAACCATTCACCAATCCAAAGTTCAACTAAATGAAAGAACCCCATCACACCATGGCTATTCATAAATGTAAAGGGAGGGTTGAAACCACTATCACAACTAGAAAATCCATGCTAATGACAATAAGAGAACCAAATACACATATGCATGTACCATGCATGCCAAAACTAGCAAGGAAATCATACATGCAACTCGATACCTGCAAAGTAATCCAACTGCAACCACTTGATCCAAATTTTCCTTGCTTTCCTTTGGTTTCTTGTCCTTCATTTACCTTCCTTTCTATAATGATAGAGTGCTCCAAGAATATTCTAAGTGTGTAAGAGTATGAGAGAATAGAGAGAATAGAAAAAAATTCAAAACTAAACTGACAAAAGGTTGTGAACTGATCCTCAAAAGCCTTTTTATTATTGAAGCCTCTATTTTCTTCAATTTCCTCTATTTTTCCTTCAATTTTCCTCCTCATGCAATTATATGACCTTTCACCTCCCTTTTCTCCTAATGTTCTTTATTTTCATAAATAAAATTCCAATTAATGCCTCTTTTCCTTTTCAAATCCTTTTCCAATGCCTTTTCTAATCTCCGTAGCCATAATAAACCAAATGAACACCCACTAGGATGTTTTTTTTTCCCAACATTCAAATTGGAATACATGTCCCATGACCTTGGTCTTATTTTGCCTTTACTAACTTTATTACGTTAACTTTTAACCCGGGGCTATTACAGACCCCTCCCCGTTAGGGGAACACCATCCTCGATGTTTTATGACACCTATGACCAACAAGAATGTTGAAAACCAAAACATACTGCCCATGGAGCTTTATAACTTAGCTCGATGCAATATTTACAATGAACAACCTACTTAAAATAAGAACCAACATGACAACCTGTTGTGTTATGCAACAACCCCCCATTTATTATATATAAATCTCTTAGGAAGTTATTATATAAATAAATTGGGACCCTTTAAAATTTAAAAAACATAGGAAAATAAAACATTTTAGGGTTTAAAAAGGACAAATTTGAACTTATTTGAATAAACAAATCCAAATTTCATTAGGTTCGAACAACTTGAATGAGTCTACCTAAAAGAAATCCCGACGTATCACATTTCACAAGTCTTAATGAACCAAATCCCCATTTTATCCTTTTGAAATTTGCGATGCAATAAAGTATAGCCCCTGAGAACAAAACATGCTTAAACCTTAAAAGGCTTAGGTATTGTTAAAAGATGCTCTATGTCAGAACTTGCCTGCATCAAAAAATTTATAACGAACACGATATATAAAAGCCCCGAGGACCATTCTGATTGCAATGTGTGATAAAACATCCAAACCCGATATAACAATTAACGTAACCTATAAATATGTCGCATCCAGATGAATCAAAAATTAGAAAAAGGTAGGCCGCTCCCTCCACTTCCTATCTTCCGATTGTGATAAAAAGATTTGCTAAAAGGTGTGATTTTTTTTTTTTTTGCTGAGGCAAATGTCGGTCCTTCTTTTGCATTAACTGAACAAATAGTTTACAATATGAATAGAAATCTCCCCGCCACCGAGGAGACGAGAAAACTTAGAAAAATCCCAGAGGGCTAACCATTAAGCTGAACATAGAAAAAAATAAAACCAGGCGGAAGATCCCATCAATCTGGGCCGTATAAACTGTCGTCAAACCGATGGACGAGGTTGACCACGCTCCGACAAGACATCCAAATTTGGGCGGGACCAAACCTCCAAGCTGTAGGGAAAAGCAAGATCGTTGATTAACCGCAGCTGCATCCTACGGTGGCTATTAATATCGCACCGAACAATAAGATCACGCGATAGTGAGCAGGGAAGGGTGGTTTCCCAAACCACCTCCCTGCCATGTGTAGGAGTCTGATTATGATCGCTCCGAAAAAGCAGAAACCCCTTCTTGGGTGAAGGCGGTGCAAAAAGGTGAAAACAACCAGAGAAGCGATTTATCCCTCCAAACCCCAAGAAACGGAACATCCCAGCTGCCGGGAGAGCTGGGATTCCTCCCTCGCTTACTGATTCACCACTCCTGAACCTGGAATCTAGAAAGGAAGAGGAGCTCTCCCATGAAAAAGGAAAAGTTGTTACCATTACACTTACTCTTAAGAGCATTGGAATCCATCACGCTATCTTCAATTAATCATTTCCAACTCCGCAAGCCCAATAATTATAAATTTCCTTGTCCTCTGCGGCTTGTGACTCACAGATGGATTTTAGCTTGCAAGGAGGCATTTCCTACCATTTCATGTCTATTCTGCACTCGATATTAATTACTCCTTGGTTTGCCAGAAGATCTGCAAGTTTATTGGCCTTCCTCCGAACATGATTGAAGCTAACTGTTTGAAGACATTGGAGATGTTTATGGATTCTCTGGTAAACTTGTATAAGTCTCCACTGTTTTGAGACCCTTTCAGGTGCTGTTCCATAGTTGATTTTCTTAACTACATTTATAGAAATCTCGGAGTCTGCTTCTATGAGAACATTGTAGCTGTGACTGAGTTTAAGCAGCTCCAGGTATTGTTCCAACTCCATTAATTTAGCCATGTTGTTGGTGGCTTTGCCTAAATGGTAGAGGAAAGTGAAAATTATTTTTCCTTCTTCGTCTCTTAACACACCTCCATAACATGAAATTCCTGGGTTGCTTTTTGAAGCCCCATCAATGTTGCATTTCAGATAGCCTTTTGGTGGAGGATGCCAGAATTCCTTTTCCTTCTCCAACACTCCTACTTTTTTCTAAGACTCTGGAGTATAATCTCATGAATTTCCAGTTGTTTGAGAGTTCTCAAATCGCGTGCAATGGGAGGATTCGAGGGGTAACTGTGCACAGTGGTGGAGATGGTCTCCTTAATCTGCTTTAAGATCAAATCCAACAGGCAAATAACAATAGTTTTTTCATCACTGAAAATTCTTTTATTCCTTTCCTTCCAAACATTCCAGATAATGAAGCTTGGTGTTAAGGTCCAGGCCATATTAAGGATATCATTCTCTGAAAAGTTTTTTCTCCACTTGTTCAGGGCATTAATGATGCTACCTTTATCTCTATCTGTCCGTTGAAAAATGATGTTGAAAGAATCCCACAACCAGTTGATATAGGTACAGTTGTTGAGAATGTGCTCTATTGTTTCCTCTTGAGCCTCACATAATGTGCATCTAGAGGGCCCCATAACCCTCCTCTTCTGAATGTTGTCCCAAATTAATAATTTCTTGTGATGAGCTAACCACATGAACAGTTTGATCTTCATCCATCCTTGGTGGCTACAAAGTTTTTGCCAGGACTTTGCCGAAACGCAGGGGTCTAGGTTAAGGGTAATTATTTTAGCTTCATGGATGTTGAAGATGCCTTCTTTGTTTTGTCCCCATCTTAACTGATCCTGCCCATCTGTGACCAAGATCTTTCTTTGTTCTAAAATTTTCATAAGTTCTTCTGTTTTTGCCTTTATGGGGCCTTCCTCGCTACATTCGATTTTCTTCCAGCTTCTCCATTTCTCCGTATCATGAGGAAGATTCCACAAATACCTGACTTTTATTAGTCCTTGGGAACCAGTTTCCTGCTTGATGCTCATAAAGTCCTCCCTTAACAACATTGGTTCTTGTTGCCATTTATCTTCCCATAAGAGAGCTTGTTCACCTGTTCTGATTTCCCAGAAGCTATTATTCTGAACTAGGCTTCTGTTATCCCAGGCTTTATTCCAGATGTGAGAGCCTTTTATGTTCCCTGACATTCTAATGAGATCACTTGTTTGCCAGGAGCTGGCATATTTTTCTTTCCAGGTTTTAGCCCATTGTGCCTCTAGTTCTTTGACCCATCTCCACCAGAGTTTGGCGCCTAGAACATTAATTAGAATCTCGTGATCATCTAAGCCTAGGCCTCCATGATTTTTGGGTTTGCAGATTTTATCCCAAGAAACGAGGGTCCATTTCTTTTTTGTCTCCTCCTTGCCCCAAAGAAAGTCTCTCTGAATGTTCCTGAGTTGCTGTAAAACACCTTTGGGAGCTGGCATGGTTGATAGAAAGAAAATAGGGATGGATTGCAAAACTACCTTCATCAAAATCAATCTGCCAGCCAAGTTCAACGCTCTAAAAGCCCATCTTTTGATCTTGTCTTGCATCTTGTTGAGCACCGGTTCCCAGATACTTTTGCGCATTGGTTTATCCGTGAGGGGGATTCCTAGATACTTAGATGGGAGGACCTTCCTTTGGAAGCCCAGAATTCTGGAGATGTCCCTTTGAATAGCAATGTTAGTGTTAAATAAAAAAAATGTTTGATTTGGAGAGATTGCCTTCCATACCTGAAGCCAAGGCGAAGTCATTTAACATTTTTTTGTACTCTGTAGCTTCCTTGACTGTGGGGATACCCTGCAACATGGTGTCATCCACAAATTGTTGATGAGTCAAGGCTTGGCCATTCTCCATTAATTGAAGGCCCTTGATATTTCCTAAAACTTTAGCAGTTTTAATAGTTCAGCCCAGTCCTTGCATCATGAAGATGAAAAGAAAGGGAGAGAGTGGATCTCCCCATCTAAGGCCTCTAGAAGGAGTGAAGATCTCCGAGGGCACACCATTTACCAGAATTGGAAAGCTGGGAGAGGTAACCATATCCATAACCCATCTGATCTAGTCATGATCAAACCCAAATGCGGAAAGGACCTTTTTGATGTAAATCCAGTTCACCTTGTCATACGCTTTTGCAATGTCTAATTGCATGATCATACCGGCCTATGACTTTAATAAAAGGAAAAGTGCACTTATTAAATCATTAGTCGGGCCCGCTCTAATGCCACATCATTCCCTGCAATTTCTCAATCGCAAAAGGCCTTTGGTTATATCCATTCCCCTCTGCTTCAAAACCTCCGATTGTGATATTGCGATCATCGCATCGCGGACTTACCATACCCAAAGAACCGATATAATGATATCGCTATCGCATATCGGGAAAAATCATAGAAACAAGTTCTAAATATCGTTTGAAAGGTTTTTGCAATACAATCTATTAATGAGATAACATATTATCACATGAAGCTATGATTTCAATTATTAAAGACTTCTAATAGTATTTATGATTTAAAGCCCCAAGGTGATTTGATGGCTTGTATATAGATATTTCAGATTAGTTTGCATTTAAACTATGTTTTCCATCATTTCAAGCCTTGTATGATCAAATGCTCCCACATTTCAAACCTATTTCTCTTCATCCCTCTTTATTTCCAATTGTAGGTTAAACCTGAGAAGAAGTAGTATAACAGGATGACCAAAGTAAAGAAAGGAAAGAAAGCCAATGAAACTTCACAATCCACACCTTTTTCTTCCGATGTAATAGAAATGCCCCACTTTCCTCAGACACTACATGCACGATAGACAGTGGAACATTCTCACGGGAATCCATGTACCAATTACTTGAAAGCGAAGGACCTAAGGTAATTGAAAGAGTGGCAACAACGGATGCTGCTTCATCTTCTGAAGCCTCCAACTATGAAGCTGCCAAATCTTTTCTTCACAGGATCGCTGATCGACCCAAGATCCTTCCTTACACCAATATGGTAAAATTTATTATTAATAACATCAACATCGCTGACAAGACATTCTTAACTTCAAGAAAAACAATCATTAGGTCCTTTACAACTTAAGATTTGAAGAAAATGTACCATATACCTGACCCACAAAAGGTGTATGACAAATATTTCCTCGCACATTTTGTAAGCAAGAATGAGGTAGAATTAGATCCAATTAAATGATGGAGATCCTACCCAAACAAACATAAGCATGAGAAATTGGGTATGTACTCTATATCTTCTCTCGCCGCTCCCTATTCTTATATAACAACTATGATGTGTAGACTATTCGGGCACCCTAATACAACTAAATTCTTAGTCAAATGGGTTCCTCTTATTGAGGCAATAGTCAATTCTTATATAATGGATTGGGGTACTATCCTTTCAAATAACATTGCCTCCCAAATCTGAGAATTTAGGCAACATCGGTATGTTACTACCCGAGTAGTCCACCATTCTTTATGAGTGCATATATCATGGATGCGGTCTATTTCACTTCAAATTTCACAACCATGGGATGGAAATGGACCATTCAAGATCCCACTTCCATCCATATATATAATAAAATCTTGTGGGAATCTAATTTCCATGCCCATTTCTATAAAATTTGCCAAGGAGTCATGCTGCCAATTCACTAAGCCGTTTTTGACGAAATAGACCCAAGGCTGTCCAAAGAGGCCAAAATTGATTTCATACCAATAGACAGGTGATTTAGCGAAGAGCTATTTACCCATGTTAGAGTCTATGGAAGTCTGGAACCTCCTCATGTTCTCCCATTATATGTCCCTAATAAACTACTGGCTAGGGAGATTACCTATCAAACTGTAGGGGATGGAAGGAAAAAGACCCTAAAGGAAGCCAAGAAATCTCTTTAGCCTTCATTCCCTATCCAATATGGTGTATATGATCTACATTATTTCAAGCATGCTTCGCTTGAAATTGATAATATTACATGTTTAAATCTTGCCACCATTCCTGGCAGACAGTTTGATCCTAACAAAGTTGCACAAATTTTAACTCCCCAAGTAAAAATTAGGCAATTCAATCATGAAGATGATGACTATGATAACCTATTTGAATTTTCCAAGGTATTTTCATAAGTGCAACATCTGGCTATGTTGAAACTGAATCCAGAAAGGGTAGCGCAATTCCAAGCATACAGAGAAAGAAGACTACAAAACGTCCCTTTGGATATGCTGAGGATTCCTCAACCAATTGCCCAAGAAGAGAAGGATTCAAAACAGGGTTCAGAGAAAGATTTAGAAAAAGATTGAGAGTAGGGTTAAGATTAGAATTCAGAGAAGATTTCAAAACATAATTCAAAATCGAACTTAGAACATGTTTCTAAGGATATTGAAGTGGAAGATAAATCCATAAAAATGCATACTGATAAAACACCCTTCAATAATCAACTGGATGAAGCCTGGAAACAGTTTGATTAACAGCTTAAAGGACAGTAAGGGTAGAAAATATTGAGATGGATAAAACATTCAACACACCCTAGAACACTGGAATAGCTTGTTTACCAATAGGGCTTCTGATAAAGTTGTCACTATAGAGGAAATTGAAATCATCTTGGCATTCCCTTAATCTAAAATTGTCCTTAAACTAGAAGGAATCCCTCCTATTGACATCTTTTATAGTCCCAAACATCTCGATGTGGTGAAAAGGCAGAGAAAAAGGAGAAGAACAGAACCATCATCAACAATCATTCTTGGTGATATACCAATGGACATAGTATGGAAGGATACACAAAATGATCCTTCAGATAATTTGAAAAAGTTTTCACAATTCACTTAGTTTTTGGTCATAAACAATCTATCCATTCTATCACGTTTTTATTGGGAAAATGGTCCCATTATATCTAGTCGGAGCCATTATTCCGAATGGAAAAGGGACGATATTCAAGTCCTTGACCGGGTGGTTTCCCCCCATGTTGTTGCAACGATTTTCGAGGCTTCAACATTTTGGCGCTAGAAGGAGGGAAACCAACTATGAATGGAAAAGAGAACTCAATCTAAATTAAAAATCCATTCCAAGAGTCACTCCCCCTCAAGATCACCTCCAACTACTAGATCTTCATCCAAAGGTCCTATTTCTAGATCAGAAGTTGAAAATCACCTCCTAGATCTCCTCGTACATTTCCTGAAGCACCCTCTTTAGATTATAATCCTGAATCACTTGAGGTCCATAATTTAATAAAGAAATTAGGAGAAATATCTATTTCAACATAAAATCATGTGCCATCTGAAGCTTCTGAAGGAAGTGTAACTTCTATTTTACAACCTACTCAGATTTTAACTTGTTCTCAAAGCGAGAAGCTTGGGGTTCCTCCATTTCAGTTTCCTCTTCCTTCTTTTCGGAAAAATACTAAGAAATATGAGTCACAAACATCTACTAGTGAGATTTTGTCAAATTCTCCTCCACAAACTCCTTCATTCCCTCCCTTCATTCCTATTAATACCCCTTCTTCTCAAAGTACTAGTGCTAGTTCATCCAACACTAATACACAACTTGCCTCTTCCACAAAAGCACCCTCAACATCCAACTCTTCCCAAACTCCAATAATGGTAGGAAGACAACAACAAAAACCCCACCACCAATCAGACCGTGGGCCAAGCCTAGAGCTGTGAAAATGGCAGCACCTCTCCATGATCTACTTAAGCATCCTGAAAGATGGCAACCAAAATTTAATCCTGAAGATGGATTACCTACTGAAGAGAATCCCCACAATTATATGTTAGCCATTAATCTTAATGGAGTAGTTGAAGAAGACTGTGTAGTAAGATTATTTCCCTACACCCTCCAAGGATCGACAGGTTCATGGTATTTTTCATTACCACCAGGGTCAATTACTAATTGGGACATGTTTGAAGAAAAATTCTTAGCTAAATTCGGTGATGAACACACAACTTAATTCCTTATTGGTGAGCTCTAGTATTGCAGCAACAATGCTGCAACTCTTGGGACTCCCTTCTTTACTTTTATCAACCCGGTAGTTCGTAACAAACTTGGAAGTGACAGTGCTGTATGCACAAGTACTAGCTCTTGCCGCAGCTGTCACTTGGTCAGCTGGCACAAGTCTGCTAGGGGCTCAAGCCAACTTCTATGAGCTCTGAGAAGAGGCTGATTAACTGATGGATGGAAGCTAACTCGAAGGAAGCTAATCTATCTGCAGAAGGAAACTGAAAAGATGAAAGCAAACGCAAACCCTAGCAAAACCTAATTTTACCAGCTAGCTCTACTGATGCAAGAAAGAGGATGCAAGTTACTGGGAGAGATGCCATTTAATTATAAGAAGATGAAATGCATGTATCTAAGCTATGCCTACAACAAAATCTGAAAGAACCATGTTTTTGTATTTTTGAATAAGTTGTCAGAATTATCATGCATGTGCTTTCACTGTTTTTGACTGTGCAGAGGTGGATTGGTGAGGGGAAATGCTCGGAAGAGGTAGGGAAGGTTCAGAGAGGGCCTAAGGGGTCCCTAGCACCCTTCCTAAGAGTTTCACAGAGTTTAGCCTTCAAGAAACCGCTTTTGTGAGCTTCTACAGGAAGTCTGCAGGGGTTCTACAAGATGTCTGGAATTTCTACAGGATGTTCAGAAATGGGATTTTGGAGCATGGATGGAGGGAAAAAGGTGGAGGAATGAGTATGGAGGTGAAATAGGGGTGTAGAGGAGTTCAAGACTTGGAGAATGGAGTTGAGGAGTGGTGCAGATGGTTAGATTTGTTCAAGGAGGGATGAAACGATGTTGCACAAGAAGATGAGAATCATGGCAAAGTAAGAAAATGAGGCAAATGTAAGGTAGGGGTTCTAAGTGAAGGAGGAAGTAGGTAGGTTGGATGGAGTATGTGCAGGTAAGGAAGGATAACAGGTACTCTGCAAGTGGTTTTTCAAACTAAACAAACGAACACTTATAAAACCTATGACCTAGTTACTTCACTCTATTCTGACCTAAGTAACAGCAAAAGGAAATGAATGGAAGTTTATTCGAAATGAAATGCGTGAAATAACTATGCAACTAAGCAATCATCAACTGAAGCATTTAAACACTATTAATATCAGCATCTACAAATGAGGATTCCGACACTAAGAATTGGATGACAAAGCAAAATAGCGTTTTTGTTGGCAACAATGTAACCTTTGTCCCAGCTCACGATCCCACTGAGGGAGAGGTGAGATCAGAGGTGCTTGATGGCATTTTTCTGGAGATATTCCCTATTACTAATCTATCAACTAAATCTGAGCATGAAAAAGCCTATCTAATCATTAACCACGACCTATGTAATCAACAAGTTGTTAATATACTAAACAGAAATTATTTTGCAAAGACACAAAAACAAATAACAATACATGAAGGAGGCCTTGGCTCTTAGGTTGGGCCCAACCCCAAGCGCTACAGGCTCCTATAAAAAACTCAGAGCTGATGCCAAATAGAACTGCTTCTCATTATCCAAAAATAATCATCACAAAAAAGTTATACAACAGTAGCTACAAAAAAACAAGCTAGGAAAATGACAACACTCTAGTGCAAAATTACAACAATTCAAAAAGTAAACTATGAAGGCTGAGGCCTTCTTATTTATACACTACGAGGGGCCTAGTAGCCCTCCTAAATTCAAGGGACTCGGCTGTTCCAACTGCTAGTAAACAGTCACTCTTCCCAAAGCTGCTTGGCTGCCTTTAAGATTTGTTTTGGTGGCCTGTTGAGCTCGGAGTTGAGGGTGGAGATTTCGAGGAAGGGTCATTTAATGCCAAAGAAAACCCCCCTACGAATCCTCACCTCAAGCTTGGCTGTCACCTCTCCCATGATTGCTTGATTTTTCTACAAAACTTTTCCAAAAAACTTGAAATAACCACGTATTAGCTTCCCTAGTAGAGTGACCACCCTTATTCGTTTAAACAACATAAACATACTAAAAAAACATGCATAATCTATGAAAAATGGAGGATTGAACAAGGACAATTAGGCAAAATGAGCCCAATAAGTTACCCAATTCAGGGCTCATCATCACCCCCCTGCTAAATGGGTTTCTCATCCTCTGAGCAACTAGTTCAACTCATCATCCTGGATAGCCTTGATCGCCTCCCTCACATCCCAGGCCTCTGAAGTGATATCTTCTTAACGATCATGAAATCCTACTTTGCTTTCCACTTCTTCCCACTGCTTGTGTTGCTCCTCTTCTCTGACTCCCTCTAACAACCCCAAAAGCAAGGGAGGACTAAATTTGAGGCCGATCCAGCTGGCCTGAAGATTCTGCATGGACTGTTTGTAGAGAGGCACTCTTGCCAAGGCCTCCCTCATCCTTGTGGGGGTGTGGTATTCTCTAATCTTTAGGTTGTGGGATAGTGAATTCCACCTTCGGGAGCAAGCATGAACACAGTTATCCCCCAACAGTCTCTCCATGTCCTCAAAATGGGCTATGGCTTGGGCTTGTCATCCCATGTAATCTGGTAGGGCCTAAGGGTCATTGGCCAAGTGCTAGTGGGTGGATATCAACGCTAAAGGATCCTCCGATTCTGCTCTAATAAAAAATGGCTCATGTAGCTCTCTGTTCATAATGTTTTGGACCTCTGCTGCTCTCTTTTCTTCATGATTTAGCCAAGAGGCCAAGGCCATAAGTTGTACGTCCCCTACCGCAGCGTTAGGGTCCCACGAGTTCATGTTAGGAAGGGCTAAGTTGTGTAGGTAGAACTCTGATAGCTTGGCCTTGTCTTCAGATGAGCTGCTGTCACATAGAGCCATGAATTGAGAGTAGTTTTTAAATGGAGTGATACCTCTCTGTGCCAAAGTGTTGATCTGAAACTGCAACCATTGATCCTTGAGGTATAGGGTGTAGTATTTGGCCAGATGCCTACACTGCAGAGCTTCCATCGCCCAACTGGCCATGCAGACCAGTTGGGCCTCCTTTTCTTGTACCTGCTGTTTCAAAGACTGTATCTCTAGGCCTGCTTGCAATTCTTTTTCCTGTAGCTGTCGATTCAGTGTCTCAATTTCAGCCCGCATCCCTTCCCTTCTTTGTTGTTCATCAGGTGTTTCTTTGGTTGGTGTGGGCTCCTCCTATTGCTGTTGTCCACCCAAGGTGTGGGGCCTATCCTCCATAAGGTGTCCCTGTAACCGTAGCTGCTGTTTGAGCAGCTCATTTTCTTCCCAGAGCTTGGCCCGCTGGCTGCTTTCTATATGCCATACCAAAGCCAATTCTTTCCTTGCCTCTTTGAGCTGTTCCTCCAAAGGACCTATATCTGCCACACCCTTGGAATTGGTGATTTTCATCCAAGTGTGGGTCCTCACTCTCTCTTTCTCTAGTGAAGAGAAGAGCGGCACTGCAAATTTTTGGGGAATTATCCTTCCCGCCTCTAGCAAGTTGTAGTAAGAGCCCAGGTTGGGTCGGGGGCTTGGTTCCTCAATTTTCTCAGTCTTTTCCTCCTCCTGGAATGATGTAGCTGCCTTCTCTTCCAATCTTCGGTCTCCTTTAGCCTAGCCAATGTATCCTGTAGAATTGTCTCAGCATCCTGTAGAGAGGCCTTTGTGTCTAACATTTTCATTCTTTCTCTCCAGGTGGATGTCTACGGGCTTCCCCGTTCATAAGTGATGGATGCCTTAGAGGGAGACCTTTCCTTTTGTGCAGCTGGGGTGTCTACAATCGTGATTGGTTCTTTTGACGGTGGTTGGGGTCTGCCAGTCTTTATCCTTGTGCTCCTTCTTGCCTTAAAATACATAGAAGGCTCCCTTTTTCTCTTCCCTTTTTGCTCTGGGGTTGTGCTTAAGGTAGCCAGCATTGCTGCTGCCTCCCTGACCAAGATTCTGGGTGATTTGTCCTTTTTCTTTTATGCCTTCATACGTCCTGTAGAAAGTCCTGTGCTGACTGTTTTCTGGCTTCCTGTAGAAACGATTTTCTGGTTTCCTGTAGAAATGATTTTCACCGTTTTGGCCTGCTTAGCTGGGGGTGTCTTCTCTTTCAATTTTGCTGTGGTTTCCTTGGGTGCGCCCTTAATTTCTTGGAATTTTTCAGTCCTCTCTGCCCTGATTTTCAATCGTTTCTCCCTTGGTGTTTGTGCCTTTATTCCACCCACAGTTTTGGGTTTGACAGCTTGGCCTTTCTCTTGTTTCTCTTCTTGTTATTTCTGTGGTGGTCTGTCCTGGGTTCCCTTACCCTTGGCTTTCTTTTCGGCTTCAAGGTGTTTCCCTTCTTCACTACTGGATGAGGTGAGTTCCTCGGCTAGAATTATTATATCATCATCTTTAGACTTATTGCAAAAAATTTCCTAGGAGAGGGGGACAGTGTAGGTATGGAGGCCATCCTCTACCAGAAGCTTGATGAGCCCATGATGGGCTAGCTGATTTGGTGTCCCTTCCTTTAGTTTTGTGCCACATTCAATCAATGATTGCAAGAGAAAATATGGGATGCTTAACTTCTGCTCTGGGGGTAGATCCAACCCATGTCTTAGTTCTTTTAGCTGCCGAAAATGATAGCCGTAAACAATACTGAATCGCCCCTCACAAGTAATGTATTTCATAATTTGGAGACTGGCTTCACTCCACAGAGGATGTAAACTAGCCCTCCTTACCCCATTCTTATCTTCTGCAAACTGTTCCTTTGGTAGGAAGAATTCTTTATTGGCTTTTTGGCCTAGTCCTCTCTCCTCTTTGCTCCAGGGTATCCCCAATGGTAGGTCAGTGACTCGGCTAATGAATTAAGGGGTTAGCTTTAAGGTCAACCCTTTGAAATTCACAGTGGCCGGTGTCTTTGATTTAGGTTGTAGAGACAACAAGAATTATTCCGTTATTGCATCGTCGTGTCCCTGAATTTTGTCACAAAATGCCATCCAGTTGGCACGGGTGAAGAGGTCCACTACTGCGGGGTGTTCATGCAATTTTCTGGAATCCGAGGGTTCCTTCCTGATAAACCTCCTGACATGGTTAGAGTACTCTGTTTTGGCTTGTGCTCTGATCAGAAAGGGGTATTCTGTTTATGGTTTCTTCCCCTGAACTTTGAAGACAGTGTCCCTCAGGTGTTTATATTTCACTTTGCACCAATTCCATGGTTATAATGCTGTTGGCCCAAAACTCGACTGTCAAAAGGGAATTAGACTCCCACAAACAGAGTGCAAAGCTTAATTTTCATCCCCAGCATGCATTCAACCACGTAAAAGTCACATTTTTCATGTACAGGTTAGCCCTCACAGCGGTTTATCATTTTTATAGGAGGAATTTCTTAACAGGAACCATGGAGGAGAATTTGACGCAGAACCAATTGAAAAATTCCGTGTATCACACAGGCAAACTATTGTTCTTGACCCACAAGCAGACTTGCTTCTAATTCTCCTACACTTGATAGTTTAATTCACCACCTTTCGAAATATCATGCATGAGAATGGTGTTTTCGAGCCTACCTCTCTTCGAAACTCCAATTTCGACGCAGGCAGTCGAGGTTTCTCTGCTCTGGGAGGCTATGCCGTGTTTCCTGTAGAGCTCCTTCCTATAGAGAGCTTTGCCGGGTACTGGAGGATGTCATGACGCTTCTGAACAAGCTTGTAACATGGGAGGATTTTGAAACGTGCTGAGAAGCTCGGGCTAACAAACTGCAGAGGAGGAGGACGCGTACTTTGCTGAAAACGGTTGCAAGTGTAAATGACAGTGGTTCATCGTGAGTTCTCAGCCGAGCAATTTCAAATTACGGCGCAATTCCTGGCGAGGGGGTGAGGTGTCCAGGCTGATCCGTTAGCCAATTTCACGACTATTATTCTCCTGCGTGTCTCTGGCTGCCATTAATTGCCGCCACCATTGTCAGTCCGCCGATTTCCTGACTAAACACTTCCCACGTGTCGGCTGCCCATCTCTTTGGCGTAACCAAGCTCATTCGGATCCCATGAGGCCATTCGAATAACTGTGGGTGGCTAGTTGACTGGCCACCGAATTCCTTCAATCCACACCATTTCACAGACATGCAGTTTTCAGAGTATAGTCTATGCAATTTGACGAATAAGGTTAGACACTTACCTGTGTGGCTGTGGACGTGTTATGCAGGTTTCGGGATGTGGAATGATGGATTTGCTCACTGCTGCTTCGTGCACAGGCGTTGGAACTCCTTCTGTCATTGGCTGATGCTGTATGCACGGCTTCGGGACCCGATCCTCTGGTCGTAAACGCTACGTGCACAGGCCCCGTCTGATTTCAGCTGTTGAGGAGGTGTTCACGTCCGAGCGGAGCTTTTTGCATGTTCCCTGTGTCGATTTCAACTTCTATTGACTCCATAGTATGTACTCCAGATGGATCAGCTGCTACAGGATTCCTGTAGGATATCCTGTAGCTGCTTCTCCTCCTAGGATGCAGGCTAAACAAGCAGGGCTACAGTCACTGATGAAGAGTCTAGGTGGAGCTTGAATGGGTAGAGTGTGCGAGCCTTTGTTGCTTGATTTTTTTTTTACTTAAAATTTTCCTCTTTTTCTTTGCTATCAACCTGAGGAAAACAGGGTTTCTAAAATGACTGTGCATGAACACACGACCAGGTGGGTGACAGAGGTGTCAAGAGATGGAACAGGGCACCACATGGTGTTGGATTAGATAGAGGTGTGGCCTCAGGTCTAACAAACTGATCCCAACCATCAGGTTCCCTCTTCAAACTTGAATTTGTCTCATCTGAAAGTTCTACAGGATGTTTCCTGTAGAAATTCAGGACTTCTTGTAGAAAAGCCTGTAGCTTCCTGTAGAAAGCCCAAAACTTCCTGTAGAAGGCCCAATCTCAACTCGAATGTGACCAGATCTTAGGAGAGGTGAGTGGCCATGGAGGAGGTGTCTGAAGGGGTGTCCTTGAGCCTGGTACAGACCCCTGTCCTCGTTTTGCGTGCCCTCTTTTCTTGCAATGTAGGATGTCCTGCAACCTGCAATTACTTCACAGAGAATAGTTCTGTTTTCTTTTCTTTTCTTTTTTCTTTTTTCTTTTTTCTCTTTTCTCATTTCTCTTTTTTTCTCTCTTTTTTTTTATGAGACAACGAGGGTGCGTCAAAGAGGTTTTCATCCTCATTGTCTGCCCTGGGCGCCTCAAAGAGGTTTTCACCCAAGGATCTTTTTATTCCACATTTTTTTATTTCTCTAGGGACAGCTGGGGCGCCTCCATGAGGTTTTCACCCTCACTGTCTGCCCTGGGTGCCTCATAAAGGTTTTCACCCAAGGATCTTTTTTATTTCTGTTTTTTTTTTTTTGATGATCAAAGTGTGGGTGGAATACGGGCAGAGGCTTGCTCCACTATCAACACTGATTTTTCCAAAGTTTCAATGAACTCCTGCCTCGAAAGAGGTTTCCTGTAGATCTTCAACCGATACCCATTGACAAGCATGGGGATGGCTTCTTCATCAATGGTCCAGATAAGGGCTGAGCCATTGTCATTACACTTCTCCACTGCATATGGTCCTAGCCATCTTTTCCTCAACTTTCCTTTGAAATCCTTGTATCTTGAATCATACAACAACACCTAATCTCCCGGCTGGAATTGCTTTTCATTAAGGTGTCGGTCGTGCCATATATTCCTCTGAAATTGGACTACTTCTGAGTGGAGGAGGGCCTGCATTCTTTGTTCATCTAATCCATTCAGCTGCAGTAATCTTTCACGTTGAGCATGGCTGAGATCTAGGTCTAGCTAAGCTGCCACCCTCAATGTGTTATACTCGAACTCTATGGACATCAAAGCATTCTTCCCGTAGACCAGCTCATAAGGTGTGAAATCGGTTGTAGTTTTCCAAGTGGTATTGTAGGCCTAGGTGGCCTCAACCAAGAAATCTGCCCAATCCTTTCTGCTACTGCTCATCACCTTAGTCAAAATCCCTTCCAATGCTCTATTAGTGTCTTCCACCTGTCCATTTGCTTGGGGATTATATGGGGTGGAAGTCTTGTGCTTGATCTTGTGATAAGCGAGCAAATCTTCAATCAGGTTGGAGGTGAACTGGCTTCCTTGATCGGTGACCAACTCTCTTGGGTAGCCAAACTTGTAGAAGATGTTTTCCCTTAAGAACTCAACCACTTTCTCTTCTGTCGCTGCCTTGATTGCCTTTGTTTTTGCCCACTTGGTCAGGTAGTCGGTGCACGCAATGATGTAAGACCTTTTCTTTGAAGGAGGGTTGATAGGTCCCACGAAATCCATGCCCTACTTCTCAAATGGCTCGAAAGTCACTTGAGGTTGGAGGGGCATTTCATCCCTTGGAGTAGGTTTCCCCATCCTCTGACATCGGCCACACTGGCTGATGTATCTTCTGACATCTTGATGAAGAGTAGGCCAATAGTAGCTAGCTTGTAGAATTTTTAAGGCGGTCCTTTTTGCTGCAAAGTGGCCTCCACATGGCCCATCGTGACAGGTTAGGAGGATGTCAAAGACTTCCTCTTCCCTAACACAATGCCTCAGGATCTGATCTGGGCTGAGTTTAAATAGGTTGCCCCCGATGCAAGTGAATGGGGCACTCTTCCTCACGATTCTGCTCTTCTCCTTTGAGGATAGATGCGGAGGGAACTGTGCTGAGACCAAGTAGTTTGCTATATCAGCAAACCATGGAGAGAGTACTGAGCTAGCAAACAAGTTTTCATCCGGCATCTGGTTATCCACTGTCCCTTCCTCACCTGCAGGCAAATCCAATTTAGATAGGAAGTCAACAACAACAGTTTCCTTACCTGGCTTGTCAACAATAGTCAAATCAAATTGCTGCAACAAAAGTAACCATCTAATGATACGAGCATTCACATCAGGTTTATTCATTAAATATCTAATTGCAGCATGATCAATGTGTACAAATGTTTGATAACCAGTGATGTAGTGTCTGAACTTGTTTAAGGAATGGACTACGGCCAGGAACTCTTTCTCGGTTACCGTATAGTTCATCTCTACCTTGGACAGGTTTTTGCTAACAAAGTATATGACATATGACAATTTCTCCTCAACCTGTCCTAAGGCTGCTCCTATGGATTTGTTCAAGGCATCAGTGTGGATGTGGAAAGGTAGGGCCCAGTTTGGACCTCTCAAGATCGGGGCGGATACCAGCTTACCTTGCAACTCATCCAGAGCCCCTTGGCAGTCATTAGTCCATTTAAATTCGACATCTTTTCCTAAGAGGCTAAACAATGGTGAGGATAGCTTACTGAAATCTTTGATGAATCTTCTATAATATCCTGCCAATCCTAGAAAACTCCGAACATCTCTCACCTTTTGAGGAGGTGGAACCTTTTGGATGATAGAAATTTTGCTGAGAAATGGTATGACCTAGCACGGTCCCTTCAGTCATCAGGAATTCACATTTTCAGGATTGAGGGACAGGTTCATCTCAATGCACTTGCTTAAAACTTTTCCCAGGTTGGACAAGGCTTCTTGGAAGTTAGACCCATAAGGAGTAAAGTCATCCATATAAATTTCCACCGAATCATGAACCCGCTCAGCAAATATGCTCAATACTGCTCTCTGAAAAGTGGATGGAGCGTTGCATAGCCCAAAGGGAAGGACTCGGTAGGCAAAGGTACACCATGGACAAGTGAAGGTGGTCTTATCTTGGTTTTCCGGGCTGATTTGGATTTGAATATACCCGCTAAACCCATCTAGGAAAGAAAATAACTTCTTCCTTGCTAGTCCATCCAACACTTGATCTATGAAAGGCAAAGGGAAATGGTCTTTCTTGGTGGCCTTGTTAAGTTCCCGGTAATCTACAAAGATTCTCCACTTCCTGTTCTTCTTGGGCACAAGCACTAGAGGTGAAACCCACTCACTATCGGAGATGGTGTAGATGAATCCTGCATCCAATAACTTTTGCAATTCCTCTTTGACAATGTCTTTAAGGGTTGGATTCATTCTCCTCTGAGGCTGCCTGACTGGTTTACAATCCTCTTTAATGTAAATATGATGGGTACAGACCGAAGGATGGACTCATTTCATTTCCTTATAACTCCAGGCAAAAGCCTCCAAATGGCGGTTCAACAAACTACACAGCTCCTTCTCCTGGGAGGGAGATAAGGAGGAGATGATATTTAAGGTTATTTCAGGGCCAAATTCCACACTCTTAACTCTAGGAGAGGTCGGATCAGTCACACAGAGGTCCACTAGAGCACTGGATTAGGTATCTTCCACCAACTCTTCTAATGACAGTGCACTAGGAGGTGGATTTTGAATCAAATTCTCAATCAAGTGATCCTCAGTTTGAGGGCCTCCCCTGGTGGCTTCTATGGTGCACAAAGGTGCAGAGTAGACCTCGTCCTCATCTCCCTCTTCCAACCAGAGTGGTAAGTCATGTTCTAGCAGTGGTTGGGCAGGAGGATAAAGGACTAGCTGCTTAGACATAGGCCCATTCTTGATGGTCATGCTCCCAGCTCGACCACTGATGTAAGAATCCGCAGTAGCTAACCAAGGCCTTCCCAAGATGAGGGGGTATCCAGTAAGTTTAGCCTTTGGCTGAAGGACCAAGAAGTTAGCAGGGTACTCCCAAGAGTCAACAGAGACCAGGACATCTTCCACAATCCCTTCGGGAGTCACGGTGGAGCGGTCTGCTAACTGCAGTACTGTTGAGGTCTTCCTTAGGGAACTCTGAAGGTTGAGTTTAAGCATAGTGTCCCTGGTCATCACATTAATGGCAGCCCCTAGATCAATCAAGGTATGGG
>APFE031342399.1:103196-116805 GCA_000404065.3 Pinus taeda | reverse complement strand
TCTCTCTTGTGCCTGCCTGGGTGCCTGAAACACTTCTCCTTGATCAATTTGTTGTATATTGGTACATCTTTTATGGCCCGGAGAAGTGGTATTTTCACACACAACTGCTTGAGTTCTCCCAGAAGTTCAGTCTCCTCTGGGTTTGGTTGTGTGGTTACTGTTAGTCGCTCAGGAAAGGGTGGAAAGGATTTGGGTTCACTTCCCTGTTTCTCTTCGTCCTCCTTTAGGGGAGGAGGTTGGCGTTCTGGAAGGACCTTCCCAGATCCCAGGTTGATCTCTTTGATCTCCACAACATAGGTAGGGCATGTTGTTTCCCTAGTATATACCTGTTGGGCTTGTCTGTTGTTGGGGTTCGGGTTCGGTTGAGAAGGCATCTGGGGTTGTCTTGGAGGAGCAGGAGGTAATGGTTGTGGTTGAGCCGGTGGTGGAGGCAGAATGGCGGGAGGAGAGTTGTATTGGGGCCTCCACCCCGGTTGAGGTGCATTCCACTGAGGTTGTGGCTGGACATGAGAGTGAAACGAATGAGCAGCAGGTTGAGTATGGTATTGAGATGGATAAGACCACGAAGGAGGTGCGGACTAGGAAGGATGAGCAGGGGGGCCCCAAGAAGGTATATGAGCAGATTGGTTGGGGTTATAATAAGCTTGGGATGTCCCTTGCATCCCCTGCTGGTAAAGTCTGGGCCCATGTGGCCTCCTTTGGTTGAGGAAGTAGAGAGGTTCAGTAGTCGCCTCAATCCCCAGGTACATGGCTTTAAATCCAGGCAAGGTTGGGCATTGGTTGGTGGGGTGGTCTTCCTCACAAACGAAACACACCTCTATTGAGTGCAATGGACACTCATTCTTAGGATGCTTCCTCATACATCTGGGACAAAAAATGGCCAAAGCCCTCTCAACTTCCTCTTTCTTTTGTTGAATTCGGAAGGTATCAAGTTGCATGGAAATGGTTTTTCTCATCTCACTTTTGAGGTCTTCCATCTGATTAGCAAACTCATGCTTGGAGAAGGTGGTACTAGTTGAAAGTGGATTCCCCCTTCCTCTTTTCCTGGCTGCCCTGGAATGGTTTCTAAACACAGTCTTTATGTCCTCATAGGGTAGTTGGTAGATGTCTCCTCTAGCTAGCAAGTGAAGGGTATCTAGCAGGTCTTTAGGGACTCCTCGGAGCAGAACCAGCTTCAGAGATTCGGGGTCAAGTGTGCACTTGGCCTGTTTATAACTAAGCTGGAACCTCTCCTCGTAGTCCTCTAAAGACTCATCATTTCCCATGGTCATCTGAAAGATTTCTCCCTTTGTTTCCTTTGACCTACAATAGTCCCGGTATTTGTTGTTAAAGGCTTGCTGCATCTGAGCCCAAGTAGTGATACTGTTTCCAGGTAACCCCATGAACCAGCAGAGTGCTGCATCCTTGAGGGTAGAAGGAAAGAGTTTCAACTTTTGCTCGTCCTCAGCATAGTCATAAGTTCGACAAAGGACAACAAACTCAAACAGGAAGATATCAGGGTCTTCAGTGGTCAATCCATGGAAGTGAGGTAAGGCTGAGGGACTTATGTTTTTCATTTTCATGTCCCCATTGGTCTCTCCGATGGGAAGAGCACCTTCTATTCTCTCGTTATCTCTTATACCGTTTCTGTGTTCAGCCATGGTCTCAAGAGGGATGTTCTCTTGCTCTTATTTTGTTATAGGATCTTCGTATATCTCAGGAAGTTCACCTATAGGTTCTTCTGGATCACGACCACCAAAGAAGAGAGAAGGGTGACTCAGTGATGTGGTGGGGGTGTTGGGTAGGAATTTGCCGGTATTGTCTCTGTTCTTACGAGGCATGAAATGAAATATTTTTGGCTGCTTTTATTTTTAATTTTTCTGTTTGTACCTGCAAAACTGAAAATAGATTGAATTGTAACTATCTAAAATCTATCTTATTAAAATGAAAATGCGGATTTGAAATGCAAGTAGGAAAGAACTAATCTATTTTGCTGAATTGAAATTGCAGGAATGAAATGCTAGGCTATGCTTGCGAAATTGAAATTGCGGAATTGAAATGCTACTCTACGCTTGCAGAATTGAAATGCTAGTCTAGGAAAGCAGGAAGTGTCTAGTCTACTTTTGCGGAAATGAAATTGCAAAATGGAAATGAAATAAACTACTTGGCAGAAGGTTGTAGAAGAAAATAGAAGAAAAGCAGCAATCACGAATACTCTGACGCTTCCCCGGCAACGACGCCAAAAAGAGTGGTGAGCTCCAGTATTGCAGCAACAATGCTGCAACTCCTGGGACTCCCTTCTTTACTTTTATCAACCCGGTAGTTCGTAACAAACTTGGAAGCGACGGTGCTGTATGCACAAGTACTAGCTCTTGCCGCAACTGTCACTTGGTCAGCTGGCACAAGTCCACTAGGGGCTCAAGCCAACTTCTATGAGCTCTGAGAAGAGGCTGATTAACTGATGGATGGAAGCTAACTTGAAGGAAACTAATCTATCTGCAGAAGGAAACTGAAAATCTGAAAGCAAACGCAAACCCTAGCAAACCCTAATTTTACCAGCTAGCTCTACTGATGCAATAAAGAGGATGCAAGTTACTGGGAGAGATGCCATTGACTTATAAGAAGATGAAATGCATGTATCTAAGCTATGTCTACAACCATCTTTTTGTATTTTTGAATAAGTTGTCAGAATTATCATGCATGTGCTTTCACTGTTTTTAACTGTGCAGAGGTGGATTGGTGAGGGGAAATGCTTGGAAGAGGTAGGGAAGGTTCAGATAGGGCCTAAGGGGTCCTTAGCACCCTTCATGAGAGTTTCATAGAGTTTGGCATTCAAGAAACTGCTTTTGTGAGCTTCTACAGGAAGTCTGCAGGGGTTCTACAAGATGTCTGGAATTTCTATAGGATGTCTGTAATTTTCTACAGGATGTTCAGAAATGGGATTTTGGAGCATGGATGGAGGGAAAAAGGTGGTGGAATGAGTATGGAGGTGAAATAGGGGTGTAGGGGAGTTCAAGACTTGGAGGATGGAGTTGAGGAGTGGCGCAGATGGTTAGATTTATTCAAGGAGGGATGAAACGATGTTGCACAAGAAGATGAGAATCATGGCGAAGTAAGCGAATGAGGCAAATGTAAGGTAGGGGTTCTAAGTGAAGGATGAAGTAGGTAGGTTGGATGGAGTATGTGTAGGTAAGGAAGGATAACAGGTACTCTGCAAGTGGTTTTTCAAACTGAACAAACGAACACTTATAAAACCTATGACCTAGTTACTTCACTCTATTCTGACCTAAGTAACAGCAAAAGGAAATGAACAGAAGTTTATTCGAAATGAAATGCATGAAATAACTATGCAACTAAGCAATCATCAACTGAAGCATTTAAACACTACTAATATCAACATCTGCAAATGAGGATTCTAACACTAAGAATTGCATGACAAAGCAAAACAACGTTTTTGTTGGCAGCAATGTCACCTTTGTCCTAGCTCACGATCCCACTGAGGGAGAGGTGAGATCAGAGGTGCTTGATGGCCTTTTTCTCGAGATATTCCCTGTTACTAATCTATCAACTAAATCTGAGCATGCAAAATCCTATCTGATCATTAACCATGACCTATGTAATCAGCAAGTTGTTAATCTACTAAACATAATTTATTTTGCAAAGACACAAAAACAAATAAGAATACATGAAGGAGGCCTTGGCTCTTAGGTTGGGCCCAACCCCAAGAGCTACAGGCTCCTATAAAAAACTCAGAGCTGATGCCAAATAGAATTGCTTCTCATTATCCAAAAATAATCATCACAAGAAAGTTATACAACAGTAGCTACAAGAAAACAAGCTGGGAAAATGACAACACTCTAGTGCAAAATTACAACAGTTCCAAAAGTAAACTACGAAGACTGAGGGATTCTTATTTATACACTACGAGGGGCCTAGCAACCATCCTAAATTCAAGGGACTCGGCTGTTCCAACTGCTAGTAAACAGTCACTCTTCCCAAAGTTGCTTGGCTGCCTTTAAGATTCGTTTTGGTGGCCTGTTGAGCTCAGAGTTGAGGGTGGAGATTTTGAGGAAGGGTCATTTAATGCCAGAGAAAACACCCCTACAAATCCTCACCTCAAGCTTGGCGGTCACCTGTCCCATGATTGCTTGGTTTTGCTCCAAAACTTGTCCAAAAAACCTGAAATAACCATGTATTAGCCTCCCTAGTAGAGTGACCAACCTTATTCGTTTAAACAACATAAACATACTAAAAAAACATGCATAATATATGAAAAATGGAGGATTTAACAAGGACAATTAGGAAAAATGAGCCAAATAAGTTACCCAATTCGAGGCTCATCCCTTATTAGTGATTTTTCTAATTTAAAAGCTAAGTCAGGTGAAAAGATCAAACATTTCAATTCCAGAATTAATAATTTGGTAAATGAAATCCCAGTCACATCAAGCCTTGGTTTTGATGTTCAGATCGAGTGTTATATTTCTTTTCTTCCTTCCAATATATAGATTTTTGTGGATAGAGCCAATAAGGCTACTTTGGTAGAAAACATGAAAGAAGTACTGTATGTAGAAAAGAGAATAATTGCATTAGAAAAGAAGACTGCCCAGGAAGAAAGAAAGATGAAAAAGGTTACATTTAAGGATGAATCAAAGAAGAAATCCCCTAAGGATCCCTTTGATCTTGAAGGCTTACAAAAATTCCTTAAAATCATGTCAAATGAGATGGTAGAAATTAAGAAACAGGTTGCTGAGACCTCTTCTAAAAATCCTTTTAGATCCTTCAAGGGAAATCATACATCTAATCCTCAACCTCCAAATACAATATCTAAAGTTGAGTTTGATTTAGATGAAGATGATGAAGAAACGACATTATCTGCTGATGAAACTGAAGATGAAGAATTGGTTGAAGTACATGGGATGTGGGATTTTATCCTACCTACTTTCAACAATGAAGATGAGCAGGAACCTTCACCTGTTAGCACTAGGAGTAAAGGCCCTATTGATTCAACACAGTCAACCCAAAATAAAAATCCTTCAACCTCTGCTACCAAGGATAAAGTGGTGAGTAAAAAGCCTTCTTCTACATCTTCTCAACCAACCCCATCCTCATCTAATCCTCCATATGCATCCAAAACCTTGGTAGTTGTCTATACCATGGAATATAACATAGTGGAAGACATGAAGAAAGCCATAGCAAATATCTCTTCATGAGCTCAGTAAGCTTAGACATTAGCATAAGCTATTACTAAAAGAATTAAATGCAGTTCCTGCTTCTTCTCTTCCTGTTGCTGTTTTATCCAAAGCTTCTAGAGGAATGGGTAAGCCTACTAATGATTCATCAAATAAGGTTAATTCCACCAATGCTATCTTAATTAGCGATAGATCTAACTCACACACTCCCCCTCTCCTCTTGACTTATGAAATCTTTAATAAAAATCTACACAACTGCGTAATAGACTGAGGGGCCTCTTCAAACATAATGCCAAGATCAGTCTGCACAAAATTAAATGTTTCACCCCAAAATTCTGCAGTCCACATTGTCCAACTTGATAGAAAAAAATTCGAAGTCTTAGGGGAAATGAATTCAGTTAGTATTAGACTTTCTTCTAATCCAAAAGTTTGTCAAGTAATTGATATACTAGTTGCTGATATTACCGAATTTTATGGTTTAATTCTTAACAAAGACTAGTATGAGAAACTTCATGGTTATTTTGAAACAGATTGGTCTCACATGTGGCTCCCTTACAACGGAAAGGAAAATCAAATCAGATTTGACCGAGAAAAACATTTGAAGCATACAACAACTGATTTTCAAGATGAACATGAACCAGTAGCTTTTAACAATAATATCATTGGAAACTACTCTGCTGAGTCATTTTAAGGAAATTTCAATGCATAGAAGTCACATTTTTTGGATAACTCTATTACTTCCCATATTGAGAATTTTTCTCAAACAAATTCTTCAAGATGTATAAATCTTGTAGATAAACCATTAGTTAAAACTTTATTTTGGACATTATATTTTGATGGATCTAAATCCAATGACAGTGTAAGAGCCAATTGTATATTAATTAGTCCAGAAGGAGAAAAAACAATGCTAGAATGTAGGTTGGAATTTGAATGCACAAATAATACTACTGAATATGAGACACTGATCTAGGGTTTGTGTAAAACAATAGGTCTTAATATCAAATATCTTCAAGTATTTGGAGATTCTGGAATTGTTATCAAACAAGTAATAAACACCATTCATTGTCTCTCTAGACATTTAAAACATTACCAATCATTGATTCATGACCTTACTTCACATTTTTTTATCATTCAACATCTCTCTTATCCCTAGACTTGAAAATGCAAGTGCTGACCTTCTGGCTAATATAGCATCCAAGCTTATACTAGTAGAAGACTACAGTTCATATAGGTTTTCCTAAAATTATTTTTTTGACCATTGATTCTCGACAATGTCACCAATTGGTGAGTGTTTAATGACGACGAAGATATCCTAAGATTTTTAACATCTAAAGGATCTTATGATGATCAGATAATTGATGAAAATGAACATGATAATCAGTTGAAACATAAATCCAATGAAAATTCCATACCTAAATCTGTGGTAAAAATTGAAGATCTTTATGATTTAAAAGTCAGATTTAAGAAGGTTAGTAATTTTAAACTCCAAAGTTCAACCTTAAGGTTTGAACTAGTAAACCTTGGAACTTATATCAAACCAAAAAACATCAATCTAGGGCTTGGCCTCTCACTTGATGAGAGATTAACCTTTATTCATTTGTTTAAAAAGTATAAAGGTATCTTTTCTTGGAGCTACGCCGATCTTAAAACATATGATACCTCCATCATACAAAACACTATTCCCATGATATCTAATGACAAACCAGTACAACAGAAATTAAGGAAAATTCACCCCAATCTAGAAAGCGAAATCAAGTCTGAGCTAAATAAATTCCTTAAAGCCAGGATTATCTTCACTGTTAGGCATTCAAAATGGGTTTTAAACTTAGTACCAGTCAGGAAGAAGAATGGTGACATTCATATTTGCATAGATTTTAGAAATATCAATAAAGCTTGTTAGAAGGACAATTTTCCATTACGACCATGGAAAAAATACTGTAATTAGTAGCTGGTTCCGAACTAATGTATTTCTTGATGGTTTTTCGGGGTTTAACCAAATCTTGGTCCACCCATATGATAGGTTAAAGAATATGTTCAGGACTAAATGGGGGACCTATGCTTACCAGAAAATGCCTTTTGGTTTAATAAACACAGGGGAAACCTTCCAAGGAGCTATGGATATAACTTTCAAGGGTCTGATAAACAAAACTGTTGCTGTTTACTTGGATGACATAACTATTTATTCCAAGAAGAGAAACAACCATTTACATGACTTGAAACAGATCTTTGAATGTTGCAAGAAGTATGGAATTTCATTAAATCCAAAGAAATCTTATTTTTCTCTAAATGAAGGTAATATTTTAGGGTTTATTGTATCCAAAAAAGGCATCTGTATTAATATTGATAGAATAAAAGAAATTTCTGAAATTCCTTTGCCCCATAATAAAAAAATCTATGCAGTCCTTTCTAGGTTAGATAAATTTTGTTGAGAGATTTGTCCCCGAGTTTTCCCAAATTGTTTTACCATTACAAACCATGATTAAGAAAAATTCGATCTTGAAGTAGGGACATAACGAAAGGGAAGCTTTTGATTTAATCAAACAAGCCATTATGAATGCTCGCTCCTTAACAACTCCAAAATTTTCTAATCATTTCATCTCGTACACTTTCGCTTCTCAAACATCTTATGCTGCTGTTTTAACACAACTTAATGATAAAAAAATTGAAGCACCCATCTCTTTCTTTAGTTATAATTTTCAAGGTGCCGAACTAAATTATTCAGAGGTGGATAAACAAGATTTTCTATTTTTAAATCTATAAATCACTTCAGGCCTTTTCTCCTAAAAACACACACTAAAATAATAGTCCCATTCTCAGCAGTGAGACAATTGCTTATGCAAAGGGAATTAGGAGAAAAGAGAGAACATTGGGTAACAACCCTACAAGAATATGATATTGACATCAAACCAGATAAAATTGTCAAAGGGAAAGGTTTTTGCAGATTGCTTAGAGGAGCTTCCAACCTACTAGCAAATGAGGACTCAGGTAATATTATACACATATCTGAGGTAAGCCTAAATGACTTGGAGTCCCAATATGCTGATCTCATTTTCTATTTAGAAAATGGATATGCTCCCCCTGAAATCAATCACAAAAGGAAAAGGGCTTTAAGATTAAAAGAAAATCAATATGAGATCATTGATGATGTGTTATTCAGAATAAATTATGATTTTGTATTATTAAGATGCCTAGAAAAATTTGAAGCACAAAAGGTTTTGCAGGAACTCCATGATGGACCAACTGGTGGACATTTTTGAGGAGATACTACTACACATAAGATCTTGCATGCTGGGTACTATTGGCCAACTTTGTTCAAGGATACCCATGGATATGTGAGGAAATGAAAGATATGCCAGACTGCTACTGAAAGATAATGAAAACCAGCCTTACCTCTACAACCGGTCAACATTGAACAACCTTTTGAACAATGGGGATTGTACATCATAGGTGAGATTGTTCCTCATTATTCAAAGCAACATAAGTATATCCTTACAGCTACAAACTATTTTACTAAGTGGGTGGAAGCAATTCCACTAAAGGTAGCCGATTTCGATGCTATCATTGAATTCATTGATCAGTTCATTATTACTAGGTTTGGCTTATTGATTGCACTTATGTTTGATAATGCATCTTACTTTTCAAGAAATAATATGACTGGATTTTATCTTAAGTGGGATTTTAAACTTAAGTACTATGCTAACTAACACCCCCAAGGAAATGGTCTAGCAGAATCAACCAATAATAACCTCATAAGAATTATTAAAATAACTGTTAATCAAAGCCAAAAGAATTGGCACAAAACTTTGACATTTTCCCTATGGACAGATTGAATAACCCAGAAGGCCTCAATAGGCACTTCTCCCTTCAATCTAGTAAATGGGAAGAGGCTATCATTCCTTCGAATATAGCTCTTCCTTCATTAGCCCTAGTCCAATTTATTGAAGAAACATCTTCTTCTTGTTTAGAACTAAGACAATCTCAAATTCTTAAATTAGAAGAAGAAAGATAAAAATCCAAGCTTACACATGCTCACTATTAGCATCTAGTCAAATCTTCTTTTGATGCAAGTTCTGTTTGCACAAAATATTTTGAAATTGAAGATCTCGTCCTTAAATAGGACAAGGCACATGAGGAAAAAGGAAAACATACTAAATTCCAGAAAACATGGCTTGGGCCATTTCAAATTGCTGAACAAATAGGCCGATCAACATTCATATTGCAAGATTTGTCAGGAAAGAGAGATTCTCTTCCTGCCAATGGGCTTATTTCGAAAAAATTCTTTTCTTAGAAGATGATATCTTCCACTGTAACATTATCGCATTTACATTTTTAGTTATGTTAGAAAATAATGTTAAATAGCATACTTTTGGCTTTACGATAAAATCTCTTAAATTTTTTTATGATCTTTTGCTTTGAAGGTAGGAATTCTTAAGGAAACGATCACAACATTGAAAATTAGATAAGTGTCATAAAACTCTGGAATTTTCTTTTTCCATTGAAGTTGTAAATTCTTTGAAGCCTCAAATTTTATAAGATCCTTTTATTCTATTATCAGTCAAGAAAGGTTATCATTAACAAAGTAAAGGCTATTTATAGCTAAGCATCTCTAACTCTAAAATTGTCATCCAAGCCTTAACTTTACTTTTTTTAGAGTGTAGTTCAAAAATATATTAACCTTAAAAGATAAGGGGTCTCATCACGAGCCTACTTACCATGATCATAGGGAAATAATAGACTGGCATTACCAAAAATGAATATCCAACAAGGGTAATGGCTTATGATTATTTTTATCTTAAGACAAGAGGTCTCATCACAAGCCAACTTGTTCAGTTCAATTACAACCAGTGAATGGCATTGCCACTTTCTGGTCACCAAACCAGGACAATGGCTTTTAGGTACCGCAAAAAAATGTCAAAAGAAAAGTAAACAAATAAAAAAGAAAAAAATGAAATACACATATACTTTTGAAATTATCTCTAAAGGCTGCACTCTTAAATGGATGGGATTCTGAATCATTGATGGTTAAAAGGTAACCTTATCGAGGCTATGAACGCTTGCTGGCAGTAGTGACTCTACCTATGACAAATGAGTATATTAAAAGGCTAAGTTGTAGAAGCCCCCTACTTTATCTTTACAACCAATTAAGGACTCATATAGATAAATAATATTTTCATCTATAAGAGGATTTAAAAGGAATGATGATTAAGCGATTTTTTATATTCAGAGTAATGATACTTATCTAAATATTTCAAAAATAATCTTCCTTTCCTAAATTATTTTTACTTAGTAAAGTTTTAGAACTCTCATTATTTTAAATCAGTGATAACTTGTTCTTCTAGTGAATCACCAATTGTTGTGCTATGCAACAACCCCCCATTTATTTATATATAAATATCTTAGGAAATTATTATATAAATAAATGGGGACCCTTTAAAATTTAAAAAACATAGGAAAATAAAACATTTTAGGGTTTTAAAAGGACAAAATTGAACTTATTTGAATAAACAAATCCAAATTTCATTAGGCCCGAACAACTCGAATGAGCCTGCCTTAAAGAAATCTCGTCGTATTGCATTTCGCAAGTCTTAATGAACAAGTGCCCCATTTTATCCTTTTGAAATTTGCGATGCAATAAAGTATAGCCCCCGAGAACAAAATGTGCTTAAACCTTAAAAGGCTTCGGTATTGTTAAAAAGTTGCTCTATATTGGAACTTGTTTGCATCACAAAATTTATAATGAACACGATATATAAAAGCCTCGAGGACCATTCCGATTACGATATGCGATAAACCACCTGAACCCGATATAACAATTAACACAACCTATAAATATGTCGTGTCCGGATGAATCACAAATTAGCAAAAGGCGGGCCATTCCCTTCACTTCCGATCTTTCGATTGCAATAAAGTTATTTTTTACAAGGCACGACCTTAATAAAATAATTAAGAATGAATAACTCAAAGGAAAAGCACGCTTATTAAATCATCAGTCGGGTCCGCTCTAATGCCATATCAGTCCCCACGATTTCACAATCGTAAAAGGCTTTTGGTTATATCCATTCCCCTCTGCTCCAAAACCTCTGATTGCGATATTGCGATCATCACATCATGGACTTCCCATACCCAAAGAACAAATATAATGATATCGCTATCGCATATTGGGAAAACTCATAGAAACAGGTTCTAAATACTGTTTGAAAGGTTTTTGCGATACAATCTATTAATGAGATAATAAATTATCATGCGAAGCTATGATTTCAGTTATTAAAGACTTCTAACAGTGTTTGTGATTTAAAGACCCAAGGTGATTTGATGGCCTGTATATAGATATTTCAGATCAATTCGAATTTAAACTATGTTTGCTATCATTTCAAGCCTTGTATGGTGAAACACTCCCACATTTCAAACCTATTTCTCTTCATCCCTCTGTGTTTCCAATTGCAGGTTCAACCCGAGAAGAAGTAGTATAACATGATGACCAAAGCAAAGAAAGGAAAGAAAGCCATGGAAAATTCACAATCCGCACCTTCTGCTTTCGATGTAACAAAAATGCCCCTATTTTTCTCAAACACTACATGCACGATAGACAATGGAACATCTTCGTGGGAATCCATGTACCAATTTCTTGAAAGCGAAGGACCTAAGGTAATTCAAAGAGTGGCAACAACAGATGCTGCTTCATCTTCTGAAGCCTTCAACTATGAAGCCGCCAACTCTTTTATTCACAGGATCGTTGCTCTACCCAAGATCATTCCTTCTACTAATATGGTAAAATGAATAATTTAGAACATCAACATCATCGATAGGATATTTTTGAATTCAAGAAAAATGGTCATCGAGTCCTTTACAACTGAATATTTGAAGAAAATGTACCATATACCTGAACCAAAAAAGGTGTATGACAAAGATTTCCTCAAACATTTTACATGCGAGAATGAGGTGGAATCAAACGATGGAGATCCTAACCTAACAAACATAAGCATGAGAAATCGATTGTGTACACTATATCTTCTCTCACCGCTCCTTATTCTTATATCACAACTATGATGTGTAGACTATTTGGGCACCCTAATACAACTAAGTTCTCAGTCAAATGGGTTCCTCTTATTGAGGCAATAGTCAATTCTTATATAATGGATTGGGGAACTATCCTTTCAAATAACATTGCATCCCAAATCCGAGAATTTAGGCAACATTAGTATGTTACTACGAGAGTAATTCCACCATTCTTTATGAGTGCATATATCATGGATATGGTCTATTTCACTTCAAATTTCCCAACCATGGGATGGAAATGGACCATTCAAGATCCCACACCCATCCATATATATCATAAAATATTGTGGAATCTAATTTCCACTCCCATTTCTATAAAATTTTCCAAGAAGTCATGTTGCCAATTCGCCAAACCGTTTTTGAAAAAAGAGCCCCAAGACTGTTGGAAGAGGCCAAAATTGATTTCATACCAATAGGCATGTGGTTTGGTGAACAACTATTTACCTATGTTAGAGTCTATGGAAGTCTGGAACCTCCTCATGTTCTCCCATTATATGTCCCTGATAAACTACTGGCTAGGGAGATTTCCTATCAAACTGTAGGGGATGGATAGATAAAGACCCTAAAGGAATCCAAGAAATCTCTTTGGCCTTCATTCCCTATCCAATGTGGTGTATATGCTCTACATTATTTTAAGCATGCTTTTCTTGAAATTGATAATATTACATGTTTAAATCTTGCTACCATTCCTGTAAGACAGTTTGATCCTAACAAAGTGTTAGGCCCCTATACTACTAGATTAACCCCTTATTGTTATTAGTACAACCCACTTATTATATTGATGTACCCATGTAGTGCCCATATTGTTACTATTGTGCCCCATAGAAGCCCACTATTATTATTATTCTGCCCTTACATTATTATTGTTATGTCGGCTCTGGTTATGTTATGAGCCCTTAGACTCCAATATATAGAAAGGAGGTATTTTCATTTGTATCATCGAAGAATTGTTCATTTATGTAATGTAAAGGAGGTTGCCCCCTCTAAGAGGTTGAATTCTAAGGCGTTGATCTATCTTTTCTATCTTTTCTTGAGCTGGTTTCATAACATTTGGTATCAGAGCTTTGGATTCTAGGGTTTCGCTACTCCAAACAAGCCATCGTGGCATTTTCGCTATAACTTTGTTTCTGGGACGTTTCAGAAGTCTAAACAAAAACCCATTTGAGAATAATTGGTGCTGAACGTTGGGTCCAAATTTCAGAGCTTTTCGCGAGATATTTTCGGAGATATGATCTGAGGAAGTTGGCCTTTTTGCAGACTCTTGAATTACACTCAAAACAGGTGACCTGGGGAAAATCATCATAACTTTCTTTCTGAGCATCGGATTGAAATTTCGTAAGAAGGTACAGAAAGAGGACGGACTTTAGTTTTCATTTATATATTTT
>APFE031342399.1:45214-98113 GCA_000404065.3 Pinus taeda | reverse complement strand
TCATCGAAGAATTGTTCATTTATGTAATGTAAAGGAGGTTGCCCCCTCGAAGAGGCTGAATTCTAAGGCGTCGATCTATCTTTTCTATCTTTTCTTGAGCTGGTTTCATAACACAAAGTTGCACAAAATTTTACCGTCGAAGTAAAAATTAAGCAATTTAGTCATGAAGATGATGATTATGACAACCTATTTGAATCTGCCGAGGTATTTTCACAAGTGAAACATCTGGCTACTCTGAAACTAAATCCAGAAAGTGTAGCGCAATTCTAAGAATACATAGAAAGAAGACTACGAAATGTCCTTTTGGATCTGTTGAGGATTCCTCAATTGATTGCCCAAGAAGAGTAGGATTCAGAACAAGGTTCAAAGCAAGATTCATAAAAAGGTTCAGAGCATGATTCAGAGCAGAATTCAGAAAATAATTTAGAGAAGAGTTCAAAACATGACTTAGAACAAGTTTCTAAGGATATTGAAGTGGAAGATAAATCCACAGAAATGTATACTGATAAAATGCCCTTCAATAATCAGCTAAATGAAGCCTGGAACCGGATTGAGCAGTAGCTTAAAGGAAAACAAGGGGCATAAAATATTGATATGGAGAAAATATTCACCACACCCCAGAACACTCGACAAAGCTTGTTTATTGATAAGGTTCCTGATAAAGTTGTCACTATGGAGAAATTTGAAATCATCCCGGCATTCCCTTCATCTGAAATTGTCCTTAAAGTGGAAGAAATCCCTCGTCTTGACGTATTTTACAGTCCCAAATATTGAGCTATGGTGAAAAGACATAGAAAAGGGAGAAGAACAAAACCATCATCAACAACCATTCCTGGTGATATACCAATGGACATAGTATGGAAGGATACACAAACTGATCCTTCAGAGAATTTGACAAAGTTGTCACAGTTCGCAGGTGCCTAGGCATCTACTACAATTGACAAAGTAGTAGAGGTTTGAAAACTGGTTAGGGAAAAAGAAGAGAGAATTCAAGAGTTGGAGCAACAGTTGGTAGAAGAAAGACAAATTATTGACCATCAAGTAAAGACACAATTGTCTCAACTCCAGTAGAGATTTGATCAATTAAAGTTCCAATATTAGGCTGAGACTAGTACTAAGGATGCCAAAATCTGAGAGCTCCAGTTTTCACTTGATTAGTTGAAGGACAATCCTAAAGTGGAGGACTTTATAAAGGAAACATTGGAGCTAAACACTCTATTATCAAATCAACAAGCAATGTTCTATCAAAAGTTATCTATCATCAATCCACTATGTGTTAAAAGTGATTCACTGATGAATTAATCATTTGATCTGAGGGTGACTGTCAATGACATTGATGATAAAATCTCAGGATTTATAACATGGCAGGATACATCAGAAGGCAGAGCAGCAAACCTTCCTAGAATAGAGGAATCTCACAAGGAAATCCTCTTTATCGATTGGGACAATCAATTGAAATAGACAGAAAGAGAAGTTTCCAGGGAAACTGATGCTGCCAATAACATCATCGAAACTATCAAGGATAAATTGCACAATGGAAACCTGATTCAAGAATGCCCACATGGTAATCTTCCTGATATCAAAGTCATAGAAAGGTAATGTCAAGAAACTTCAAAAGAAAGGGAAGAAGCAATTAAAAAGTTGACCAAAATCGACTGGGAAATGTATTGGAAATATCTTGTAAAGCCGCACAGTCAGTGGCTAATGCTCCACTGCCTTGCTTACTCGTCCACCCATATGCTTCCTAAACTTTTAGATGCAATGTACACTGGACAACTATGCATGAGGACAGGTCAGCCCGTTGAAGTTAAGCCAATTATGGATATTTACGAGCTCAAGCAGTGAATGAAAGAATAGATACAATTGCATTCATGAGATCGTCATTTCAACAACTTCTATTTATGTATTATTGTAACTTATTTTAAGGAGAGTTGTTTTAACCTCCTCAAACTTTTATGTATTGTTGATTTTTATACTTTATTTTTGTTATATAAACCCTTTCATGTCTACAAAGAAAGGGTCCCCAAATTTTATAAATAAAAACTTTGGAAGCTTGCACTACTATACTTTTGAAGTTTATCTTAGTAGAACGACCAGATCAGGGTCATGGCGTTTTGTAGAGAAGGCTTTGGAAGCTTTCACTTTTGTACTTTAGAAACCATCTTAATGAGAAAGACTCGTCCAAAACTATTTCTTTCATGAGAAGAGTAATATACATCGCGTACTTTTATCATTGTATTTCTGTTTTGTTTATGAATTGATAGTCATTCCTCTTCATATTGCTTATTATATGTATCTTTTCTAATGCAGTTCTGTATTAATTCACCCATGTTAGAATTGTCATCCTTAATACATATATAAGCGATTTTTTTTAACGTTATTTGATTGCGATATGTGTTTCATCAATTATTTTGATTAAATATTTAATCAAAATAATTATCTTGAAAGATTTTCATCTCTGTAAGTGTTTGATTAATCTTTATTATCATGCACTAAGGACAATTATTCTAGATCGCATAAACATAAGTAACCCTCGGTAATAGATAGATTAATATACATGTATTCTAGTTTATAAACCACCTCGTCTATCACTTAGTTTTTGGTCATAAACACTCTATCCATTATATCACATTTTTATTGGGAAACTGGTCCCATTATATCTAGTCAGAGCCACTATTCCAAATGGAAATGGATGGTATTCAAGTCCCCAACCGGGTGGTTTTCCCCCATGTTGTTGCAGTGGTTTTTGAGGCTTCAACATAACCATACCACTTATTGGAGCTTTATAACAAAACTCATTGCGGTATTTACGATAACATCCATACACACATATGTACATATACCAAAAAATCATTTGCCTTCAATGGAAAATAATGAAGGATACACAACCTACATCTGATCAACCATCTCCCATGTAGCTTCATCGAGCCCAAAGTGATTCCATTGCACCTTAACTTGCTCGATTGCTTGGTTCCACAACATGAGCTATTTCCACTGCAAAATACACTGAGGTTTTGTTTGGAATTCTCCTTCTGGCTCCACTTGCAATACAGACATATAAATCACATGATCAACATATTTCACATGATTTTTAAGCAATGAAACATGGAAAACATGATGGAATTTCACTGTCGAAGGTAATGAAAGTATGTAGGCCATTGGTTCAATCCTCTCAAGGATCTTGAAAGGCCCGCACTACCAAGGTGCCAATTTAGCACATGACCCAATCCTTAAGGAGCTTTTCTTGGGCTTGATGCGCAAGTACACATGCTCACCAACCTAAAACTCCTTAAATGCCCTATGCTGATCTACATCATGCTTCTGTATATCCTGTGTTGCCTTTAGACTCTTCTTGATAACCTACATTTTCTTTTCCATCTCTGCCAACATATTCGGTGTGATCAATACCATGTTCACGGGATCACTCCAATTGATGAGAGTATGCCAAATATTCCCATAAAATGCCTCAAATAGACTCATCCTTAGTGACTCCTGATACCCATTGTTGTAAGCAAAATCAACCAGTGGAAGATAATCCTCCCAACTCCTCCGTTGGTGCATAACATACATTCTCAATATGTGCTCCAAAATCCTGTTGACCCTCTCTGTCTATCCATCTGTCTGTGGATGATAAGCTATACTAAAGGCCAACTTTGTACCCAAACCTGAAAATAACTCCTTCCAAAACCTAGAAGTGAACTTAGCATTTTTTTCTGACACAATATTCTTAGGAATACCATGCAACCTCACTATCTCCTTGACAAAGACATGTGCTACCTCACTAGCTGAATAAGTACACTTAACCACTATGAAGTGAGCTACTTTAGTAAACCTGTCAACGACAACCATGATGGAATCCTGATATCTAGATGTACTCTATAAACCTGTGATGAAATCCATGGAAATGACCTTCCATTTCCACTCTGGAATTGGAATAAACCACCCGGATGATGCTTACACTCTACTTTTACCTATTGACAATTCAAACATCTGACAATGAACTCAACTACCTCTTTCTTCATATTTGGCCAATAGTAGAGCTTCTTAACCACTGTTAAAATCTTCTAATATCATGGATGACCTGAATATGGATTAACATGAAATTCCCACAAGATAAGCTTCTTGAGCTCATTTTTGTCTGACACATAGATCTTGTCCCTAAATCTCACCAAACCATCCGTTGTGAGATGATAATCCACATATTGATCACCTATGCCCTGATGCTGTAACCTATGCTTAAGCTCCCTATACTTGTCATCTTGTTTTCTTTCCTATAAGAACCTATCCTATAAATCTGTCTTGTATGAGCTCATATTTGCTATGTGATTTACTTGTACTCTTTTGCTAAGAGTATCTGCATCCCTGTTCTCCTTACCCTTAATGTACTTGATCTTGGAATCAAACTCATTGAGTGTATCCAACCATCTAGCTTGCCTGGAATTGAAATTAGTTTGGTTAAACAAACATCTTATCCCACTATGATCACTCATCAACACAAAACTCCTACCAAGAAGATAATGCCTCCACATCTTTAATGCATGAATGGTTGCTGCTAACTCAATATCATGTGTAACATAATTCTATTTGTGCTCATTCAGTTTCCTTGATTCGTAGCAAACTACCTATCCCTCTTGCATCAGGACTCCACCAAGTCCTCTCTTGCAAGCATCTATATATACCACAAATTATTTATTTGGATCTACAATCTTTAGAACTGGAGCATTTGTAAGCAACTGCTTAAATTGCTCAAAACTGGATGCACATTCCTCTATCCATTCAAATTTCTTTCCCTTTCTCTACAATGATGTAATAGGACAGGAAATATGTGAGAATTTCATAATGAACCTCATGTAGTAACATGCTAACCCCATGAATGATCTGACCTCATCCACATTCCTAGGAACTTCCCATTCCATGATAGCTCTTATCTTTTATGGATCCATTGCTATGCCTTCCTTGGAACCAATATGTCCCAAGTAATGAACCTCTGTTTGAAAGAAACTACATTTACTAAGCTTGGCATACAACTGATTCTCTCTCAATAGTATTAAAATTATTTCTAAGGGTTTTTCATGCTCTTCTTCATTCTTAGAATATATCAATATATCATCAATGAATACAATAAAAAACTTGTCCAAATAAGGACGCAACACACTATTCGTCAAACACATGAAAGTAGGAGTGTGTCAATCCAAAAGGAACCAAAACAAACTCATAATGCCCATACCTGGTTAGGAAGGCAATATTGTAAATGTACTCTTCTTTGATTCTCCCTTCAACTGATCAAACAAGTCATCGATCCTCAACAACACATACATGTTCTTGATTGTCACGTTTTTCAACTTCCTGTAATCGATACACAACTTGAGAGTACCATCCTTCTTCTTAAAAAAGAACACTAGTTCACCCCAGGGTGACACACTTAGCCTAATGTATCCCTTATCAAGCATTTCGTTACACTACAACTTCAATTCCACTAGCTCTAGAGTGCTCACCTTGTAAGGTGCCTTTGATGTTGGTGCTGCTCTTGGTACCAACTCAATAGAAAAGTCCACTTCCCTGTGAGGTGGAAACTCTAAAATCTCTGCTCGAAACACATCCTGAAATCGCTGTAAAACTAGTTACCTCTTGAAGACTTTCACATCCTCAACATCCTTACCTTTATCACTAAAAACATGCACTGCAAACAATACACACCCTTTCCTATGCCTATGCTTTTCCTGCAATAGCTGTAACCATTCTAACTGATGTTTCCTTCTTACCCGACAAGATTTTTTATCTCCATTGTCATCCAAGCACTCAATATCCTTTTCATAACAATCCACCTTAGTCTTGTGAAGATACAACCAATACATACCCAAAAGCATACTGTATGAACCCAATGGAAGAAAATTCAAATGCAGCAATGTAGGCATACCATTCAACTCAAATACACAAGATCTTATCTAATGATGAACTTTTTCTCAAACCACACTTATCCACTAGGTCAGGGTTAACATAACTATAACTAGATCCATGGTCAATCAAAATAGAAACAAATTGATCACAAAGCTTACCATCCATCTCGATAATAGATGCATGGTGATCTGCCTACATATTATCTAATGCTTCATAAATCCAAGGAATGTTCTCTCCAACATCCCCAAATGTCTACACCTCCTGAGCAATTTAGATCTAAGGCCTACCACCCAGATATGATGGGCAATCCTTCTTGAAATTCTCCTTTCCACATATCCAACACTGCAACAGTCCTGTACAATCACCTCTATTCTACTTATCTATAAGCTATGACCCATGTCCCTTCTAAACTACCTTAAACTTCTTATAAGGAACACTATTCTCTTTCTCACCTGCATCCTGAGGTCTTATTCACTTCGATGTCCATTTAACTCTAGTCCCGTCATTCCCTTTCCAACATTACTTAGATTTGTTCTTATGCTTTGATTGATCATAATGGTGCTTCAACTTCCCAATGAATTCTTCTAGAAGTCTAGTCTCATCATACTAAATCTGATTGTTGAATGCTAATGGCAATCCACTGACAAATCTCTGAACTTTGGCTTTGTCATCCTTAAGATATGGCACATACCTCAACAACTCTAGGAACTTAGTCATGTGCTTCTCATCTTTCATCAATCCCATCATCAACTCATAGAACTCCTTGGCTTTACGGTCATAATACCTTTCCGACAAGTACTTCTTCCTGAAGAGTCTCTTGAATTCATGCCAACTCAACTCCTCTATCCTGATGTCTCTGACCCTCTTCACATCTTCCCACAAAATGTCTCCTTTCCATTTGAGGCTGAAAATAACTATAATGGACTTCATGTTCTTTGTGTAATCACGTAGCTCAAATAATTTCTTCCTCCCAAGAAACCATGCCTCTACATATTTTGGTTTCTTCAACTCTCCATCAAATGTAGGTGGCTTGGATTTCTTGAACTCATCTGGCACATATCCCTTGTCACTCCTCCAGTAAGGATGATAACGATGATGACCATGATACTTGTCTGAACCAAAAATAGTGTAGAACCCATGTCCACTACCTCTTCTATCAGATGTATCCAAGAACCTACCATCCTTGACCATGTCAGCCTTGTTCGACCTATGCTCACCATGAGACCTACTACCATATGCCTTGTTATAGGCCATTTTGTCACATTTGGTCAATAGGTTCATTCAAATCCTTTGAACATGTTGTCATCTTCCCTACACAAATCCCTAACCATAAGTTTTTCTAATCCCAGAGTTTTTTCCTAAAGGTGCCTTATTTCAGTCATTTTAGGGACCAACGCACCCTGACCCCTCATTGGCTAGCGTTGGCTACCAGGTTTCCCTACTTTTCACCCACGCTGATCACCAAGATGTTACTTAGTGTTAGGGGTGCACTGATTCTAGAAATTCAGGAAAACAAAAAAGAATCCCAAAGCTTCCTCTTCCAGAAGTTTCCAAGATCTATTATAACTATTTACCTCAGATAAAAGTATCAAATCCTATCCTATACTACCTTGGAGTTTTCATACATTATCCCTTGAACTCATCCTCCCATCAAGAGTGGATCTCAAGCCCATAACGGCAACAAGATAAGAATTCATGAACTACCTCCTTCACCTATATATTTACTTCCATTCATATGAGAGATATCATTCCATGCATTAGGGTGATTAGATGTCCACTTTGTGGCAAGGAAAGGACAAGTCAACTTGAAGGAGATCTTCTACAAGATCAACACCTATTTTTGGTTGTAACTTACTCCATTTATCTGAATGCAAAGCGTTCTTTGTTTTCCTATATATGATGTTATAATTTCATGTGTTTGAATATCACATTGATCTATTGAATAAAGTGATTAGATGATGCTAGATAGATCCCGTAGATCGTTGGCTTGTGTTGTCTGATTGTGCAGGTTATAATTATAGAGATCAAAGCTAGGATTGAAGCTTACAATCTAAGGAAGGAGTAAAGCATACAATGTATTCCAGGTAGGCTTCATCCCGTTATCTATTTACTTTAAGGAAAAAATTAGCTTCTTTGTACTTATGTTGTTCTAGGTCAGTCCACCAGGCCTAGGGAAGATACTTCTATATGTAGTCGTAGATTCCGCATAACAAATTGGTGAATCCACAAGGGATCGATGTATTCCCTTTGTGATTTGTTTTTCCATTGTGATTGTCTTACCTCTTCTTCATACCTTTACTATCTTATTTAGTCAAGAACATACCTAAGAAGACCCTTCATTGAGTTTCAATTGTAATTTTTGCGTCACAACTTTTCATCCCTTGACTAATGCATCCTCTGGTCTAGAGACAGAGTGTTGCACCCCAACTGAGCCTTCTCTGTGCCTGCATTGCAAAGAACTGGTGCCTCCTTTGTACTTGCGTTGGCCCTTGTTCATGCACAAATTTCTTTTGTCTTGATTTTCTCTCTACTCATCCTTCTTCCAGCTGCTCTTCCTTGAGTCTTTGAGTGCCTTGTGGTATCTCTAAAGCCTCCATTTGGTTTTCTTTCACTTTTTAGTGCCTTTGGTAAGGATTTGTTTATATTTTCCTTTGCTCTTATCATTAGGTCATTTGAAAACTGATTTTGTTTAATCATTGAATGCTTAGAAGAATTGGTGTTCTAGTCATCATTATGAAAAGTTTGCTTTTATCAGTGATTAGACATGCATCTTAGTTTTCTTCATTTTCGAAAACAAAGATGTTTGAAAAGAAAAACCTTTGCATTGACATTTAGGGTTTTATGTGTGCATCAACATTGGAACAATTGCATTTAAAAGGGAATTGTACTTTTTACATTATTTGTTGAATACTCCTTGTCCTTTCCGTTCCTTAGATTTTCATTGAGTGAGAAAGATTTCATTTCCTCATGCTAGTTTCCATTTTAGGATATTCAGGTGACATTCGCGGTGAGCCCCAAAATTGAAACTTAATTGAAGATAAACATAGAGGTCTAGGCTAGAGCTGTGTTCTGACGTCTTGAAATGTAGGAGCTGTCATTTTTTATTAGCATTACAATCCAGGGGTGATATCCTATTCCACGTATGTAAGTGTATCATACCATTCTCCATGTACCTTTAGGCATATTGGATGGCATTTCACGCATGAAAAGTATATGGGAATGTTCTCATAGAACGGTTATGCATTAGACAACACTACTACAGACTGCACTTGCACGTACTATTGAGTATATTTTGGAAATCCACCATAGGTTTATATCCATCCATAAGTAACCGAGTCAGCCGTCTTGTATACTGTGATACACTGAACACAACATTCAGGGATATTTCCTGCACGTATGCTAAGTCCTTGGTTCTCCAAGGTGTATATTGCAGTTCATGGTTGCTTGGTAAACCTTTATGCCTAGTTTACCCTCTTTGATTTATTGTTAATTTATAAAATCAATTAATTGATCACAAAACAACATCCTCCCCTGGAATACCTCCTTAGCGTATCTTAGTTGAGACTAATAGAAATAGTTCTAGATTCTACTAATCAAGGAAATCCCTCTAACGGGAATACTGGTCCTTTTCCTAGTTTTATTGGTGATCCTTATATGGAAATGTCGTCCCTTCCTGAATTTACCATTGGTTTTCTAGTTTGGTTGTTTTCTACCACTATGGTTTTGAATGTCCAAACTGCTTCTCAACCAAGTAGTCCTCCACTTGAACAACATCAATGTCAAGTTGATCGTGAAGTTGACCCTTTGCCTTCTCCACTTGTTGTTTCTTCATCCCTTTCTTCCTCCTTACCTAGTGAAATCTTGATTCTAGTAACCAGGAATCTAAGAAGACTAAGAAAAGAATGAAGAAGAATCCAAATAACCAGGGGCCAACCAAGCAACCATTGCTACCCATGCAACTAGTATGGAGGAACCTTCCATTCAGCCCCGTAAAGTTAAATTCCCTTACAAGTTATGTAAGGGTGATCAACTTCTTAGAGATTTTCATGGTATTCCCAAGGTATTAGAAATGTGGACTATAAGATCACGTCGACCTTTGTCATCAGCTTCTAGAGATCAAGTTGTTGACAAACCCTCAACTAGTGATAGTATGTTCCATGGGAAAAATGGTAAAGTTAAGTTTCCTTGTAGGTTATCTGAAGGGAATCATCTTATTCACCTTTGTCCTTATATGGATGAAGTCCCAAAAGTGTTGGAAAACCTTACAAATTCTCAGCCTCGTCTTTCAGTTGGTTATCAAAATCTTTCTCCCAATGCTCCACTAGTTGATGAAGTGATTGATCAAAATTCTTCTCCATTCAATCCCACTCTCTCTGAACATGAATCCCATGACTCCATTCCTGACCAGCCATTGGTTGAGAAAATGGTTGACCTAATTCCACCTTCAGTCGATCATACTTTTACCATAGAGAGTGAGGATCATACCACTCAATTTCTTCTTGTTTCTTCTAATTCTACCAGACAAGGGGGAATTTCTCCCATTCCCACGAATCCCCTCCATGAAAACGGGCCATTGCCTTTGATTGGAGTCGATTGAAAGAACCTCGTCTACCTTCTTACATGCCTTTTAATATCATGGTAAAGGCTTATGATAGGAAAATCCATTACACTGCTATAGACGAGAGATCTTCTGTTAGTATTCTATCGTCCACTACTTGGAAAGCTTTGGATTTCCCACAACTTGTGTTCGTCGCTCCGAATCTATTAGCTTTTAACAAAAGAACTAGTCAACCCTTAGGGATCCTTCCTCAGTTTCCTGTTACCTTGGGAGGAAAAACTGTATGTATTGATGTTATGGTTGTTATAGACCCTTTGGACTTAAATTTTCTCTTGGGGTGAGACCATGTTTATGCTATGAATTCTGTTGTATCCACACTCTTTCGAGTGATGTGCTTCCCACATGATGGAAGGATTGTGACTATTGATCAAATTTCATTTGTTGGTCTTGATTCAAATGCCAATCATCTTACTTCCTTGAGCGTTTCGAATATGCAAGTGGTATCTTCCTCGCCACAGGTTAGTTATGTGGCAACCTGTCCCATTCACGTACCTACTAATGAAGATGAGCCTTTCAATATATGCTCAACTTCTTTTGACCTAGATCCAGTAGGTGATATGGTGAATTGTTTATTGGGGGCATTGGCGCTTGATATTTCCATTGGATCTTTTGATATGTATCCCTTCCGGATCATCGTTATTCCATCTAATGAGAACCTCTTGGAAGCCATGGCCTCTTAGTGGTCATGATCAATGTTCTTGGAGAAGATTTCCTTGTATTGTGTCAAGCTCATTAAAAAATGAATCAAGGTTCTTCATAGCAGAGTTCCTTTTCTTGTGTAAATCTCGTTAAAAAATGAAACAAGGTCCAATGAGCAAAGTTCCTTTTCTTGTGTTAAGCTCATTAAAAAATGAAACAAGGTGTTAAAGAATAGTTCATTTTCTTGTGTCAAGCTCATTAAAAAATGAAATAAATTCATGAGCAAAGTTTTGTTCCTATGTCAAGCTCGTTAAAAAATGAAACAAATTCCATTCCAATTTGAGTCTTTGATTAGATCTCATAAATTTCTAGTTGAGTCTTTCACTTGATCTCATAGATGAACCTTCATTCCATTCACCCGTTAGTAATCGATAATCTACTAAGGTGAATGAAATGAAGTTTGAGGGGCATGTACCTCGAATTGAGTCATTATGTTGGGGGCATGAAAATTTATTTCAAGCATAGTTTTTCTCTGCTTCAAGCGTGTGTAAAAATGAAACCACTCTCAAGCATAGTTTTTATCATGTTTCAAGCTTGTGAAAAAATGAATTAATCTTCAAGTAATTTCAAGCATAGTTTCCCATGTTTCAAGCTTGTGTAAAGATGAAACCATTCTCATTTTATCCTATGTGATTTCCATTTTTATTAGCTTGTTTCTGCGAGATGAGCCTTGGTTTTCTCATTCAATTGTCACCATCAACTTGGCGATCATTTTCTTTCACTTAGTTTTTACCCTTTCCCGAGCAACCGTTGCATTGAATGGTCTCATTAGCCATCGTCTTGACCTTTGAGCAATTCAATCATGATTGGAACCAATTACTATCCTTTGTACCACTCATTCCTCTAGTAGGAGTTCTCTTTCAACTCTTTTCATACTCCCAAAATACGAAAATATTGCCGATAACTTGCCTTTTCAAGCTCGTTAAAGTAAATGAAAAGACATCTACTCGGTAAAAGTTTAACCTTTTTCTGGACTGAGATAGAATACTTAGGAAAAATGAATACCTTAGTCGAACATGGCTAAGAGGTTCTCTTGAGTATTTTTTTCTGCCTTTTCAAACTCAAGAGACTATCTACAAAAAGGAACCTTTGGATTTTTTTTTTTTTAATCCTCTTTTCAAACTCTCTAAACATGAAAAAGATGTTGAGTTTTCACCTCCGCTGGACTTGTTAAAACATCAAACAACGATGGAATATTCGATCATGATGGGACCAAACCACTCCTTCTATGGGTTCGTTAAATATACTCAGAAGGATTCATCCAAAGGATGAACTTACAAATCAAGCATATGTTATCCTCCTCAATCTTATTAAACAAGAAAGAGGTACTCACCAGTATGGTTTGGGAACTTGGGAAAACAAGGTACTCCATTTGTTAATGGCAACGAGTCACTCTTGAACACGACACTCTTCCACTTCATCTTCATGGTTGTTGGGTTTTTTGGTTTATCATACCATTTTGAAACCTCCGTTTTCAGTTTTGGGTCAATGCTGCCAAGTCCATTATGTGTCGCCACTGTGTCCAAGAGAAGTCATTTAATCAATATCTGCTACAATACTCTTAAGCCTTCATTCCATGTTTGCCTTTCTTGATCCAGTTCCGTATCAACATAATTCTGATCATTCTATCTCAATTCATCATAACCATTTTGTGTTGTTGATGGGGGATACATCAAGGCCCTCCTATGATGGGTCACTTCATGTCGACATCAGCTCATCATCCAGGAAGTTGACTAAGAAACATCCCTTGGTACCTTGGTGCTTGCATAAAACAATGGTAATTTTCCTCGCTCTCAGTGATAGGTTTTCATCATTGGCCTTCGACCAAAAGATTTTGAGTGGTGTTCGACATCAAATCATTTATTCACACCATACAGATTGTATTAGAGTACCTTGAGAGCCATTAACATCATCAATAGTTTCTCTCACGTCTGTTAATGACTTACATCATTGGTTCATAATTAGATGGTGTCTACCATGTTCAACTTCAACTCATTAATTCACATGGTTAGACTCATACATTGGTTGGTCATGCGAACAAGGTAGAAGACCCCAGATCTAGTTTCATCCATCCAGGCTGCGATTTAGGAGTAATACAAGATCACAATGTACGATGGCTATGATCATACAAACAATCATACAATCATGGGTCCACCATCAATGAAATGTGGACATGTATTTTGGTCATTGCAAATGTAATGTTAGCTTATGTGCTGAGCATGGGTATGCCTCCGAAAAAAAATATAACATGATGTAAATGTATTGTACCAAAGGATGGTCTCGCTAGTTGTTCTTGATCCCAACTTGTCACAAGGTAATGCACTTTAGTCATCAGTTGTTATTTATAACTTTTCACTTTAGGGGGAAATATGTTATAGGCCATTTTGTCACATCTGATCAATAGGCCTTCAATCAGGATCATTCACATCCTTTGAACACTTTGTCATCCTCCCTACACAAAGCCCTAAGCATGAATCTTTATAATCCCCGAGTTTCTGCCTGAAGGTGCCTATTTCAATCATTTTAAGGGAAAATGAACCCTGGCCCCTCATTGGCCAACGTTGACTACCAGGTTTCCCTACTCTGCACGTACGCTAATCACCAGTGGGTTGCTCAGTGTTGGGGTGCGCTGATTCAAGAAATTTGGGAAAACAAAAAGGAATCCCGAAGCTTCCTCTTCCAGAAGCTTCTAGGATATGTTGTAGCTATTTACCTAAGATAATAGTCTCGAGTCCTATCCTATACTACCTTGGTGTTTTCATACCTTATCCCTTGAGCTCATCCTCCCATCAAGAGTGGAACTCTAGCTCATATTGGTAAAAGGATAAGAATTCATGAACTACCTCCTTCACCTATATATTTATTTCCATCCATAGGCAAGGGGTTGGATTTTTGAGAGTGATTTTACCCTTATGCTATTGATGTGAGAGATATCATTCCATGCATTAGGTTGATTAGAGGTGAAATTTGTAGCAAGGAAAGGACAAGTTAGTTTTGAGGAACTCTTCTACAAGATCAACACCTATTTTTGGTTGTAACTCACTCCATCTCTATTAATGCAAAGAGTTCTTTTTTTTCCCATATATGATGATATAATTTCATGTATTTCAATATGACATTGATCTATTGAATAAAGTGATTAGATGATGCTACATAGATCTCAAATATCGTTGGCTTGTGTTGTCTGATTGTGCAGGTTCTAATTATAGCAATTATAACTAGGATTGGAGCATACAAGGCAAGGAAGGAGCGAAGCATACAAAAGATTCTAGGTAGGCTTCATCCCATTATCTATTTACTTTAAGGAAAAAATCATATTCTTTGTCTTTATGTTGTTTTAAGTTAGTCCACCAGGCCTAGGGAATATACTTTTGTCCGCAATAGTAGATTCCGCACAACATTCCCTGTTAGTCCTTTCCTCCTATCCATAACTGGTTCGTGGTTGTCCATGTCTCTGTCAGTATGACAAGATATGAAGGATAATTGCATTAACATCTGCTTGTTTCTTCTATGCCTAAGAAAGTCTTTCCTATGACTAAATTATCCTGTCATTATCTGCTTTTCAACTTCTGATCTCTACCTTTAAACTTCTCAAAATGTCTGCTATGTCTGAAGAGTACTCATCTCTTGGCTGCTCATCTGATATGCAAGGGGAGTCTCATGAACTATAATCCACCATTTTTCTAGTAATATTTGATCTTATTCTTCTTGCAAACATACCATGTCAGATAAACCAAATATAAAAGTAATCCACATACCTCAGTGAAGTTTAGGGAAGGCTATCTCGTCTACAAAATCAATCCATATTAACATGATACATGTATACATATACTCATATCAATATATCAACTTCATGCATGATAATACCAATTGCATACCATGACCTCATGCATGGAAACCATAATAATGACAATGCATGCATAAAAACCATATAGACACTAACATGTATGCATGACACACACATTCCTCCCATCCAGTCCAAGTATTGAACCATGATTTGATACCAATCCATAACCAACCCTCCCAAATTTATCCACATTCACCAAAATACCAGGGTAAACATGAGACAAAGAGCTACTATGACCTGATCCGACCTCTTAGGCCCGCTTAAGGAAGTGGGTTGACTAATGACCACAAAATGACCACTTGACACCTCCTATAGGAGCTACAGCTCACTCAAGTGCTGAACAACAACCCCAGGTGACCGAACCCTAAGCTAGACCTACTTTTCTCATCCCTGGGCTCTTAACCACTCCCACAACAAGTCATCCATGTAGTTAGAATCCTCCAATTGCTCCCACAAGCCTACATCCCAATGATTGTAGCCCAAAAAGTTTAGTTCAGAGTAAGCAATCCAGAAATTTGAGCCTAAATTCCAGGTCAGCCTCTAGACCACTACCTAGAACTCAGTGAGACTTTCCATAATGATAAATGACATCAAAACAAAGACATTCATACAAAATTTTCTCAAAGACTTGACCTAACTAGGCCTAACCATGACAGTCATTTCATCAAACATATTGAGAACATGTAATCTACAGGTCATGAATGCATATCTTAATATAGGGGTCTGATACTTATATGAGAATCATCAAGAAGGTCTAATGCCCTCTCATAATAGCTATAATAATATATATTATGTCATGCATTCAATAAACATTCATTTACCAACCAAAACATGATAAGTGCCATAATTAAAATCTGTCATGAAACCATGCTTATGACCAACATATAACTAGAATAATAACAAAGATCGAAAAACCATAAAATCCACATAATAACAAGTATAAACACTCATAAAATACAAGAGGAAAAAATCTCTTATTAACATATGAAAAATCCTACCAGGTCAGAGACTTCCACGTACCATCCAACCATAGATTGGGTTGAACCAAATCTTTCTTTCAGCCAACCACCCCCATTCCATATTCAAATCATGAATGTGGGACTCAAGACCAAATCTACCAGGGTTTCTTAGAGATCAACCACCTCCACCCTCAAGCTTTACAACCATCCTACCAAAACTGGTCAAGGGATTCTTAGGCCCAAAGAAGGGTATAAAAAAACATGGTTTATCGCAATCCCACCATTACTGGTAAAGGGATTCCTAGGCCCAAACAAAAAAAACATACACTTTTAGGATTTACCACAATGCCACCAAAACTGATCAAGGGATTACTAGGCCCAAAACAAGCTTGGATGCCTTAGAATTTCTCCACCAATACCTTGAGCAATTTTCCTGTCTCCACCCTCAGGGTTTACCGCAATCTTGCCAAAACTGATCAAGGGATTCCTAGGCCCTTGGGAATTTTCTTGAGACCGCCTCACCCAGTTCCAAAACCATATGACAATCTAAAGATAAACCAAATGAAAAAACCCCATCACACCATGGCTATCCGGAAATAGCAAGGCAAGGCCGAAACCATTGTCACACCTGTAAAACCCATGCCAATGACAAGAAGTGACTCAATTGCACACATGCATGTACCGTGCATGCCAAAACTAGCAAGGAAATCATACATGTGACTCAATACCTACAAATAAATCCAACTGTTGCCTCTTGATCCAACTTTTCCTTGCTTGATCCTTGCTTTCATTTACTTTCTTGTCCTTCCTTTTCCTTCCTTTCTCCAATGCTAAAGTGATCCAAGAATGCTCTAAGTGTGTAAGAGTATGAGATAATAGAGAGAATAAAGAGAGAGCTCCAAAACATAAATGACAAAAGGTTGTGAACTGATCCTCAAAAACCTTTTTTTATTGAAGCCTCTATTTTATTCAATTTCCTCTATTTTTACTTCAATTTTCCTCCTCATGCAATTATGTGACCTTTCACCTCCTCTTTCTCATAATTTCCTTTATTCTCATAAATAAACTATCAATTAATGCCTCTTTTCCTTTTCAAAGCCTTTTCCAATTTCCTTAGCCATAATAAACCAAATGAACACCCACTAGGATGTTGTTTTGCCCAAGATTCAACTTGGAATACGTGTCCCATGATCTTTGTCTTATTTTACATTTAATAACTTTATTACGTGAAATTTTAACTCGGGGATATTATGGTGAGGAACTTGGTCGGATATGCCCTTTCTGCAGTAACTCCTGGATCTACCACTTGATCTATTCATTTTCTAGAATGGAGTGACGATATATCAACCCATTGGGTAGAGGTGCTCCGGGAGTCAGATCGATCAAATGCTTGACCTAACAGTGCAAGGGTACCCCTATGGGTGAGAATAAGATGTATTTGTATTCTTCCATGACCTTATCCACCTGCTTCTACTACGTGGAGGAACCCTTCTTAGGGGCCATGGATGTGGCCATGATCTTCCCCTTACTTTGAGAGAAAATAAGAAAGAAAATAAAATTTTCAGTTTCAGAGATGATCTTACTACAGTTCTTAGAAAATATCAAAGAGATGGTGGTAGGTAGGACTACCTCTGGTATCTTTTATAACTTATTTCCTAAAGTAATAATAACAGTCTGAGGCCTGGACTCATACACAACATGACATTTCCACAAGTATGGTTGGACTTATAAAACATCACAAACCTCAAGACGAGCAACATCACACAGTACCTCAACCATGAAGGGCTTGATGTTGTAGGGAAGTTGACATTGCTGGCTGACACAAATATCTCATCCTTGATGGGGCGACCTGATTGTATATGACTACGGGTGTGATGTGGTCAGTAGGCCCAAATGCTTCACGACCTCTGTTGAAATGCTGTTCTTTTAGCTCCCAATGTCAATAATGAACTGCAGCAGAGAACCCTTCACCTACAACTGTGAGTGGAAGAGATGCTCCCCCTCCTCTAGATCGTGGGGCTCAATATTCTGAAACTTGGTGGTGGAAATGGTGGCACTAGGTTCTATGTCAATAATCTTCTTCCCCTTGTCATTCCCCTTGTTGGGTTATGGCTCATAATTAGAACATGCATCAGACTCTGAAGCTTTCATCTCGGCCACCAATGACTGCTTGGCACAACACTCATTTATGTTGTGAGTGGGGTTCTTATGGAACTCACACTACTTTCCTGTGTCATTCTTTGTCTTCATGGTGCCATTCTTTGCTTGTGGATTTGTTGGGTTGTCTAGGGTCGCTCCACCTTGTCTCTTTCCTTTTTTCTGTGGTTTGGGGGTGCTCTTGCCCTGCTTCTGATTTATAGATGAAAAGTCGCACTTCTTTTGTTTAAATTTTTGTTCAATCTTGGCAGCATACCGATATGTTACACCAAGCGAGGATATTTCCAGGAACTCCATTTTTTCCTAGATGTATTTGTGCATACAACCACGGTACTTGAGCACTAGATGTTGCTCAGAGTCTTTGATACCCAACTTTGTGTGTAGAGTATGGAAAATATTTGTGAGCTCATGCACATCTTAGTCCCTTTGCTGCTGTAGTGTGTTCCACTGTATGTACTTGTCCTTGTATCTCCCCATGGGGTAATATTGTTCCTTGACTGTGTCTCAAAAAGAGTTCCAAGAGGGGGTGGCTATAAATAGAGAGGGTTCCTTAGCCATTTTCTCACAGTAATTTTCCCACCAATCCTTGACATGGGAAGCAACCTGAAGGAGTGCAAAAGTAATCTTCTTCCTATTGAAAAAAATATGGATTGAAAAATAACCTTCCAATGGATTCAACCATTTGTCTACAACATTTGCATCTATTTGACCTTCAAATATAGGGATATAGAATTTCACTTGTACCTTGAAGGGGGTGGCGCCTCCGAAGTGCCTACTAGATGAAGATGTGTCACCGGTGGGCATCCGCCGAAGGATCTAAGAAAAGTTTTCCATCATTTCGTTCCTTTGTCGCTCTAGGGATTATTCGAGCAACAGTTTGATAACATCTCCTGCTTGCTTATCTTTCCCTTCTTCTGCCATGGGAGACCGTCAGTGTTGGTGGGGATGGTCTTGCAAGGGTTCAACCAGTTCAAGTCCCAACTCCTTATACCCCAAACTCATTAGGGACATGCATAGAAAAAAGAAAGAAAGAGAAGACTGCTCTGATACCACTAATCCAGTTTTATGAAGGAACAAAATGAAATATAGATATAGACAGAAACACAAATATACTGCGAAAAAAACTTCAATTCATTAATAACAAAGCACTGAATACTTTTTACATGTAGAATGGAAATAAAGTAGCTAAAGCAATTGTAACTTATCTCTAAGAAGATATGTGGAAACTACATGCCTTCTAAACTATGTTACAATGAGGCTCGAAGGATTATTATCATTAAGAAACAATGGGAAACCATAAACATCCAAAAACTTAACCATAGGAGATGAAGTGCCAAAAGCATGTGGGCCCCATTAGGGCTAGTTGGAACGTCAACTTCCTAGGGTTGTAACTTTGACATACAATCTCCGTTTTCCCAAAAAACATCTTTTATGCCCTCAAAACGGCTTTGGAAGTTTAGGACCAAAAAAAATTCCAAAAAATAGTATGTTGTGCTACAATTAAGGAAACTAAAAGAAACAACCATGGGGCTCCAAGTGGAATAGGCGAGTGTCCACCAATATCCACCTAGATCAGGATCAATGTTGGTCTAAAAAAAACCACATTGTCATTATGTCACTTTCAAGGGCTTTTAATATGTCATATTCATCAACACAAGTCACAAATCTAGACATTTTTGCTTGCATCTAGTTCTCACCTCCCAAGAAAAACCAAGCTTAGACTCAATAGATAAATAGTTTCCTAAAGAGGTTTTAGTGTTGTTAGAAGAGAATACATATGGTGATTCAATAGGGAACTAAGCAAAGAAGGTATCAAGGAAAACAAAGGCAAAGAAGAAAGGAGGCCTTTGGCAAAATGATCTAGGAAAAGTGTAAAACCACAAGCTAAGGAACTAAAAAGGTTCTTAGAGAGAAAGCGTTAAAGTCCCAAATTATATCTTATTGGAAAGTGCACCTAATTGGTAATTTATTTAGACATTTGATTACTGATCAACCTCTCCTATCATGGATGAGTGAGGTATGGTTTGCACTCTTAGGATACACTCTACATATTTTGTTATGTGAAAAGGTTGGCTCACTTTTTATTTAAAAGGAGCAAAGATGCTGCTCAAATTTATGAAGGAAAATGGCTTTGGGATTTTTTTTATCACTAAAGCCATGGTCACCAAGGTTCTATTATATTTTCAAGTTACTCTAAAAGTATTCACGCCATCTCTAGGGGTGATTCATGAGATTTGGGGCACATGGTGTATGTTTACCCATTGGATGGTCCAAGATGGATTCTAGCATGAAAGATGATTTATGGTGGTTAAGCATAGTTGAGATAGGTTTCCCAATGGATGCATAATATTAGATTATTGTAGGCTCAATGTTATTCCCTTGGTTGTTGGATGTCTCTTGGAAATTTGGTGAATACACTTCATTAAGGCCTCATGGATCAATCACTTGTTTAGCACCCTAAAGGGGATGTGGAGTGTTATGGATAATCAAGGAGGAAATTGATCCCTAGTTGGAATGTGATAACTTGGTTTCCTATTTTGAGGATTAGAGATGGATCGGGGATACTTGGGGCTTTGATAATGTTCATGCACGGGATAATAACCCCAATGGATTGCATTTCTCTTTAGGATAGATGGAGTCCATAGAGACTTGTGATGGAGTGGTGTGGATTTTCCTTGTATAGCTACATCACCTCAAATTCATTATTATGCATGAAATTTACATGGAAGCATGACACTTATATTATAGAATGGATTCCTCACTTATGAGGCCTTTAAGGGCTCATGTAAGTTGCTAATAAGGGCTTAGGCCCACATAGTATTGTTAGCCTCCCTTACCTCTCATATAAATGGAGGAAGGAGAGAGTCTTCCCATTCAATCATTATTTACATATTTATATTTATATTTGTATTCTTTGAGAGATTCACTAGGGTTTGGTTGTCCATGAGGAAACCCTTTGAGAAGTTATGGAAGTGAAAGAGAATGTCCTAGTTTGGAGTTTTCTCTATGGTCACGGTTTGGTCTTATGGATAATTTGTTGGAGATGATGATCAAACATATTCATTCACTCGTCAATATTCAATACTGTGATGAGATGTGGCTAAGAGAAGAGAGTCACTTCCTCTCCGTTCCCCTTAAATATTCACTTTTACTTGTACTCTCCCCCCCCCCCACAAAGCATTAGAGCTTCTTGTTTTTCTTGGAGCATCTTGGAGTTCTAGGGTTAGGTTTAATCCCTTAGATATTATAAAATATGATTTGAGAGAAAACCTTAGGGTTGATTTTTTAAGAATAAGGGAACAAGAAATAGATCTTCCTAGTTGAGTTAGGGCTTGATGATTTACAATAACTAGGGTTTTGGGGGATGATTTGAGTTTTTATACTAGCCTTGAAATAACGATATTTTATTTATTTATACCTCATCTTAAGTTTTTACATGGTCCCAACTATCCACATCCTATGTCAATTTCAAATTTGGATTTCAACTAGTATGTTCTTTATCCTTTGCATGCCTTACTATTTAGCACCATTTATTTCTTGTTGATTGGACCTAATTAAAAGGGATTTTTTTTTAAAGTGATTTAACATTTAAGGAATAACATAAGGCATAGAATTTTTTGTTTTTATATAGTTGTAATTATTGTCGTAAAAGTGCATTTTTCAAATTTCATTATTAATAGATAAGTTGTCCTAGAAGTGGTTGAAACTTGTATCTTTGTTTGGTATATTATCTCCTTGATATTCTATGAAGTTTGGTGTTGTTTGAAGTGAATCATTGTGATATTTCCATTGTTGTTTTATACTCTAATTTATAGTACCCCTAAATTCAAAATATTTTAGGGCTAAGATCTAGGAAACCTTCTAGAAATAAGATGAAATTTTAGTTTTTCATTAATTCCTCGAATGAATGAAATTTCCACATAATATCAAAGCTTATTATAGTTGATATCACTCTTTAGTGAGAGGAATTTTGTATTTTAACTAGAGTTTACTTGGGATAAGTACTTCACCTAGTCGAAGTAATTAGGTAGGCAATGAGCACCTTGAGACTTGGAAGGGTTGGTTCTTCCTCATATTGCATATTTTTTAGGATTGTTATGTGATTGGTCTCTTCTCTCTTGTTTATATTCTAACACCATGTATTGTAATGCACCTAACCCCCTTATTGGAAAATGTTATTACTAAAAAGAGTTATGATACTTTTTACCCCCCGCCAGTGGGTGACACCCATAGGAGAAAAGTTTCTCCAAGATTGTCTTCAACTGGCAGCCAATAGCCCCTTGCAGTCCCCATATAGATCGATGTACCACCATCTCTGTCACTTGAGCCAACTATTATATGCCCTTGCCCATTTTGTCATGATTGTATGTTTGAAGGCAGGCCCTCAAATCCTGAATGTATGGCTTTTCATTATGTAATTGGGTATTTTTTCTTACTTATTATGGACACATTTGGACATGGATTAGTGGGGGGATTCTGCGGAAAGAATGAGCTTGGTCTGTACACTTTTCCCCTTGTCCAATTGGGTGGTTAGTCTTGTATCATAGTCCCATGGGATCTACTCTATTGGATATTAGATTTAGGAATGACACTACATGGTAAACCCCAATATCAGTTGCGTGGTCCCACTTCCTGATACCACATACATCACTCACCGTTGTTCATTATAGCCCCTTTCCACATATTTCCCATCTAGGTCCACATTTGTCAATTGGATCAATAAGGAATTAGCCTCCCCCTCCCCTTGTCCACACTTTGGGTCGGGCTTGGAATAATGACCCAGAGGTTGATGTAGCTAAAAATAAAGTAAAAAGCATAATTTGGCTACTGTCAATAGGAAATGTACCTAAAAATGCAAAAGATGGCTGGGACATACAAATTTAGCACGTGGGAAAATGCCAACATGAACTCTACCCCTATCATTATGGCCATCACCCTTTTCGTAGGGCCCCTATATGAGCCCCCCACATCATTAAGGAACCCATGATTGTCCCAACCCCTAGTGAGCGATGAACTACCCAACCCTAAGGGGGTAATCACAATTTTATATTAAACATCATGCTCTCATTCCTTGGAGCCCCAAACAATTATAAAAAGAAAAAAATCAATAAAAGGAAAAATACATATGAATAAGGGTAGAAAAACAAAGTCCGGGGTAACTCATGTACCGCAAATGCTCCCTCCTTCATATATATACCCATGTGTGGGCTTCCCTCATTATTGTGGCCCTTGTACCATGGCATGTGGTTTGGAGCCCCTAATCTCCCGATCCATTCCATGATTATGTCACATGAAACTTTCCATTTGAAGGATGTACCATGGAACTGTCACTCCCTTGAAGGTTGAAACTACCTAATAAGGTCCTTGATTAACCCCCTTCTTGCACCTGGGGACACTTGTACATTCTAAAGCCCATTATGGAAGGGCATGCCACTATGAAGTGTCCACTTGGTTCCATGATTTGTAAGCTCATTTACTTAATTGTAATAATGAATTATTGTACTAGAAGGTGAGGAGACACATTGCATCTTATACAAGATTGTAGGTGGGTCCGCATATTGAGGTTTAGTCTCCCTATACGGGGTCCAATCCCTCCAGAGGGTCTTAATGGTACTTGTAGGGTGAGCGTTGAGAGTCATGGTCCAGCATTATAGCCGAGAGAAGATAGCCATGCCATGGGATCCTTCAACACCATTTATTGCTTGCTCATGTCACATTCATTCGATGATGATGATGCACCTAGACCACATTTCCCAATAGGCTACATACCTGCACCACACACTTGGAAGTTGATCTAGGGCCAGATGGGGTTTTGTCTCACATATGGAGACAAGGGAGGGCTTGCATCATTTTCCCATCCTACAGATGGATCACATGCTTGTTTGATTCAGTTGGAGACCTATGAAGATGTTCTTTATGCTCCCACATCCACTTGGGAGCACCAGAGGTGATTTTCTTGGAGATCAAGGGGCCAACCCCTTCATCAATGTTATTTGAGCCCTCCTATTCATTATGACACATGGGGGAATTCATTTGGCCTTCCAACGACCCTTCTAGAAAATTTTCTGTCATTTTAATCCTCTTGAGAGGCTAATTATTCTTAATGTAGAGGTATTTCATGGGCTTGTCGCCAAAATATTGTTATATTGCACATTATTTTATTATTAGAGGCATCATTAAGCCAGTTTTAAGCATTTGAATCCATTATAGGATCATATACATGTAAGAGAAGATCATTTGATATCTCATCATCACTTGGATTTGGACTTGTATCTCAAAGAGAACACAAACCTACAATTTGGATGAATTTTGGAGCTTTTAAATGAATTTTAATGTATAGATTAAATTCACACTTCTTCTTGAAGCTTCTATTTGCATGTTGGATGGATGGATATACTATTTCTTTTCCTTTTAAGTGATTTATGATGTTTATTTATGCTATATTAAATGTCTAATACATGGAATTTTCTCTTGTTGTAATTGGATATTCCCTAATTAATTCGAAGTGCTTGGAGCATTGAAAATTGTTGGGATTTTTGTATGTGTTACTCATTTGACAAAGATTGAGTGAATGTTCCTAGGGGAATAATTATGTAATTAAGTCCTTGAAACTCCATCTTGATATTGTATTGGAAGTATAAAATTCTTAAGGGTTTTTGTTTGCATCTTCTATTAGGATAGAGAGGTCCCTCAAGGTATCCTTGAAGCATCAAAGTTGCCTTAGTTAAGGTCATTTGACTCCATTTCTCCCAAAAAGTAAGGCACTGAACCATAATCCAATGTTGATCACCCCTAAAACCTTTATTATCTTTTCTTTGATTTCTCCCTAACCTTAGACGATCTGACTAGGGCACCAAATTATTTTCTTTAGAGCCATACATTTGAGGTGCAAGTTAGTGGAGGACTGTGATGGTATATCCTCTTATATTCCTCTAAGTTTGAACATAATCCCATGATTGGTTTTGGAGAAACATTAGCCCTTGCCCCAAAATTGTTTGGGTCTAGGTCTCCTTAGGTTAGTGATGTTTCAAAGGGTCTATTGTGCTTGAAAAATCAATGGAAGTTCATCTATTATTGATCCCTCTTTCACCCCTACTTGACTTCGGCACTTGGTTGAAAATTACCTCGAAACCCTAGGTCTTGTTTGTGTGCCCTTTGGCTTATTTTGTGGTCCCATATCTCCATCATTAATCATCTCACAAGGCCACTTATAACCCTTGTTTCTAAAGGAGTCTTATGTCTAGGACATTCTTCATTAAGGAATACCTCTAATCCTGTTGTAGCGGCTACAACCACCCTCCAAAATTTTTCCTTAACCTATTTTGGAGCCTCCCTACCAACCTTCATAGTAGCTTTCCTTGCTTCATCAAGTCCTCAAGATTTAGTGTCTTTCTTGCTCAAAGGTAGCCTGTTAATCACAGTATGATATTTTCCCTTCACAGGCTGCTCATCCGGTCTTGTTCCAACTGTAGTATGAGCAGTGTCCCAGTGAAATTTATGCATTTCTAGAGGGCAAACAGCCTTCCCTCCAGGAATTGCGAAATTCCCTTTGACAACCTACTAGGCTCCAGGATTGCACAATCCTGCCAACCAACCCTCCCAGCAGAATTTGCAAATTTTTCCCATCAACAGGCAGTTCATCCCAGGATTTGAGAAAATATGGGCAATGGTCAGCCGCTGGGCCCAGAAATTGCATAATCCCCTTGGGCAGTTAGTGCAACTTATAGTTAGGAATGCACATTTTTCTCTAGTAGTCAAGCAATCTCCTACATGTGCAGCTGAGTTGGTTGGTTCCCTTTGGGACTGAGCAAAACATACTTGCATGCATGGGTTGTCTCTCCCAAGGCAGCATGCAAAGGCATCCCTTGTTTAAGGGATCTATGTTTAGCAGTTGGAGGTTACATGCAAGGAACAATTTAGAAACCTCCCTCCAAGTGTCGCTTCCCCTAGATTTGTGGCATGCACGTCACAACCTCAATGTTGTAAAAACTCATCAACCTAACACTACAGAGCTCATTCCTCACATCAACCTTGTAGCTCTGACACCCCACATCACATCTAGGAGAAGTCAGCACATTCAACTCAACTTTTTTGTGGTAAGCTCGCTTCCCATGCCTTATGCTACATTTCTGTTAGTTTTTTTGTATTCGCTTGTGTGAGTGTTGTTTGCTTGATTTCTTTGAATGTCTGTTTTCGTTTACATGTATACTAGCTTGTCCTAGCTCTGTTTCAGTTTTCGTTTCTATCTCACTACTGTTGCATGCATGAAACTATTTTGCATGGATGTTCGCCCAACTGATGAATGACCTCACCCACATGCATGTTGATCTATTTTCTCAATCCTCCATTCATGTTTTGCATGCACTGTTTATCACTTTTTCTATCACTTAGTGTTGCCATGCATTTCATCGACTTACTTGCTTTTAGTTGCCCGTCGGCGAGCTGAGCTAACCTTGGCTCGGTCTCCGCCTTCACCAAGGATGCATTGCACAATCAAGAGAAGGAAGGCTCATCTTCCTCTATAGATTTGCACATTCTGGCCCAGCACTGGCCTCCTGGACTGAATTGCACATTTCTAGAGGTGAGTGGCTACTTGGCCAGAAAATTTGCGCAAATTTGCCCATGGGCCAACACTCCTTTCCAGCTGGGATTGCTCATAGCGCAATCCCATCAACCAACTTCCTGACTGGACTATGCATTGAATAGTTCCAGTAGTCAGTCAGCCTCTCAGCATCCCAGACTATGCCTTGTGCAGTCTTGGTAGTCGGTCTCCCGTCCTCCCGGCTGAAATTACGCAACCTTCATGATCATTCACCCAGGTATGTTGCAAGTCAGTTCTCATGTTCATTCTAGGTTTCGACTAATAGATTGCTTTCTATGAGTGTTGCCATGTCTCCAGGTATCGCAGGTGTTCATCTGGCTCTCAACAGGACAGGTACAATGGCTTCCAGGAGAGCAGAGAGGAAGACACTATTTAGAGAACGCTTGGGGATGCAGTCGATCAAGTGTCTATAAGCTCGCCTACTCATGAAGACATCAAGTTGTTCATGGAAAAGGACATCAAGCAGCAACATCACAATGAGAAACATCATGAACAACAACTAAAGGTAGCATACCGAATGCAACGAACACAATGAATGCAAGAGGAAGGTTGTTGACAACATAGAGGCAGAGCAAAGTTGCAAGATCAAGCAGATCCACTGATAATGAAAGAAACTTTGGAGACTTAGGCTATGAAGTGACGGCATGACATGAAGATCGCGCGAAGGTAGAAGATGGAACAAATAAGGAGTTGCATGGGTCAAAGCAGTAACTCAGGAAGAACATGAAGCTGCATAAACAAACCAATGAGTTGCAGCAGGAACATAAACAACAATGGGTGCAACATGCACTCACGGATGAAACTGCATCAGTATAAGTTAAGGACACATCCCAATAGCTGACACAATGCAAACATAGTGAGTAATGTTGTTGATCGCATGAAAAGGATCTAGCAGCATGCATGTCATTGAGTGCACGCATGCAATCCAACCCATTGAACACACTCACCAAGGCGAAGACAAGAAGCAAGTCCAACTGGGGCTGAACATACACTTCGAAAAGTTGATGCGCATGACCACCAACACACACTTGAAGATCAGCATGGACACCATGCATCAATGTCTTTCCGGTTCAACCGTACCCAAGAAGACCATGCGACGAGTTGGATGAAGGGGCCGAACCAATGCACCAGTTGCAATAGAGGCAAGAGTTTGCTTCAACAAGATGTTACCATGAGGTGCATGCACACCATCACAGATGACCAAGCTTGGCATCAGCTCACCAACTTCACTATCACAAGCATGTCAAAGAGTTGGTCTCACCATAATGGACTGAGTGTCAATGATGTCTTGCAAGGCTTGCTCAAGCCATGATGTCTCACATGAGTACATGTGCATTGTAATGTTGAGTCATGTCAAGTGTAAGTCAAGTGTCAACAATTGGATGTAACAGTCATAGAGTAGGTGAAGAGTCATGAGGGTAGTTGAACTGTCACTAAGGAGAATGTCAAGGGTCACCCCACCTTTGCTATAAATAGTCCCTCATAACTCATTGTATAGGCTTTTGGTCAGCCAAGCTTCTACTAAGACTATCTTGAAGAAAGCTTGGATAGTATTGTAATGCGCCTTGGATTCTCCACTGCACGGAGCTAGTACATCTCTTTGGAGGAGCAGGTGGATGTGGCTGCAACATTCCACTGATGGGGCTAGCAGGTTTACATGGTGTATTGTATGATTGTGACTTACACTTCTTTTATAATAAGAGCCAACACATTTTCATGCATATCTTGTTATTGTAGTTGGACTGTTCTAATTGCCTTAATGATATATGTTGTTTAACTTACGTACTTGTGTATGAACTAATTTGTATGCAATTATATGAATCTTGTTGTTAATGTGTTGCATATGTTTTTAATTTTGTCATCGTCCGTGTCGATTTCTCTGCCAAACATCAGAAAAAGCTTTCTCATGAACCTGGGTATATCAACCATCACACTTGTCTCAGATTGATTCGTGAGTGTTGTTCGTGTTATCTTACCTTGTATATTGTGACTACCGCATCTATGTCAATTGCTTTGTCGAAAGCTATGCATGTCCTTTGTGTTGTGTGTTCCTAGCCGAGTTGGAACTGATCCCTTTCAACCTGGAACTCACCTTCACCTTCCTCTCCCTTTGAAGTGTTGGAACCTCTCATACTCATTCCTTGATTCACTGCATCAGTGACACCCTTGCTACTGATAGAGTTATCTTACTTGCCTCTGTGTGACATTGCGGTCAAGGCATTACCTTATGACCCATTGCTGGGACTCCTACACCAAACTGTCTAAGGTCTAATTGGGACTTATTACCAGGGAAATCCCCTTGACATGTTGGCGGGTCCAACACCGTCAACATTTTTGGCCCTATAAGGAGGGCCTGATTACAAGCAATGTCCTCTCATCTATTTTTGAACCTTTTCATATCTTTCATGGAGTCTTGCATTCTTCTTCCCCCGAGGTGTTTTTCGAATCATGAAGATGTCTCCATCTCGGGGAATCTTTTCAATCTCTTGTCCACTCACACGTATGATGGTGAAGGCGAAGTGGCATGGCCTGAGTACTTACATAACTTCCTTTTCATGATTTATGAGGAAGATGAGTCTACCAACGAACAAGCTAGTTTGCTACTTGCATTCACACTTCACGAATCCCCATTTTGTTGGGTGCTCAACCTACCGGTTGACACCGTGCACTCATGTGAGCATTTTTGTGATCTTATTGAAGAAATGTTCCATCATTTTGATCCAGACCATCTTGACCGGAAACTGTTACAACAATGAAGGGATCTGCATGAATCCGTTATTGATTTTGGGCAGTGCTTCTGTGACTTACAGTTTCAAGCTCCAAGGAGCTAGATGAAGTTCGCTTATCTCTGGGACCGGTTCAAGTATTATCTTAAGAAATCTACCTGTCCCAAGAGGAAGCTTGATGTCAAGCCTCGATAAACCTTCTTCGTTGATGGAACTGCGTAATCCCATGTGGGAGCAGGCACTGTCTCAATGGAATGTCCACCTCCCTTTCATTCAACAGTTCCACCATCACCTAGTGATGTTGAGGATCATGTTTGCACATCTGTTCATTCTTCACACCCTCCCAACATCACTCCACTCAATTTTCACGTAGAGTTGGTTGTGATTCCTTCGATTTCCCATATGCATTCCTTTTTTTTACTTCCGTCTTCACATTCAGGTGTTCCTCCAGATGATGCTGTCTTGTGTTCGTCCATTCGAGACTCTTCACTTGTTATGAATGAGGAACAACCCACTGACGGAGTTGGTGTTGCACAACCAACATGCACTGTCATTCATGAAGAGTATGAGTGGGAGCTTGAACATCAGCACTCGGCGAAGAATGACTCCCTTCTGTTTGAGCCCCCTTTGTTCTTTCCTAACATCGTTGGTGAACCTGCCATCCATGATTTTGCATGTGTGTCTTCATCCACGGATGCACCCATTGTTGATATTTCGCAGGACACACTGTATGTTAGCCCATCATCCAACAATAGATATGACCAATCATTCATTTAAAATCCACTTGATATTTCATCTGCTCTTTCTGGAAAAGCAGAGGGTGAGCATCCTTCCTTCTCATCTACCCCTCTGTGTGATTCATCAAATCATGAGGATGCTAACCAACATCCTGAAATTTCTGATCTTGGTTGTCGTGATCTCTTCACCTCATCATTCGATCATGATGTTGATTCGCTCGTTGTTAATCCATTTAAGCCACTGGTCTATGAAGATCCATTTGTCAACGAAGTCGAAACCCCACAGACCATCGAGGAACTTTAGCCTGAGTTGATGGTTATGTTAGGCCCTTGTTGTCCTGAGGTTGGTTTCTCTTCCAATCAGGAAATTGTTCAAACATTCAAGGCTCCTCATCACTCATCTGCATGCACTCAAGATCAATCTAACACTCAGATCACACTTCCTCCACTCGAATTGCACGATCCCATTACTCATGCATTGGAGGAGTCTTATATTGCAAGCACTCGTGCACAACGCAAGTTATCTTTGTTTCTTTTGTTTACTTACATGTCACAGTGAAGAGTGTGCTTGTGCTTCAGAGTTGCACATAATGTCACACAACACCATGATAAGTCCACAAACTTTCTGTCATGCACATGCACTCACTTATGCCCCGTGGCTATCTTCACTGTTATATATTTCTTGTATGCTGGTCCGCACGACTGGGTTACTCGTGGACCAAGCCTTCACCAACATGGGTCTACCAATGCACCGATGGATGCATTGGAAGTATCACTTCACATGATCGGGCCTATGCACCATTAGTGTAGGAGTAGGAGTAGTGTTTGCTTTCAGTTGTTTGCTTGCATTCTTGTTTGCTTTCATGCTTTGATTGCTTGTTTGTTTGCTTGCCTGTTTGTTTACTTTCTTTGATTTCATTTTTTTCTTCTGCTCTTGCTTTGCTTTGTTGATTGTTAGTTTGTTTGCTTGTTTCATTCGTAGGTTAGTTCGCATGAAACCATGTGTGACTCATGAAATGAGCTGGGTAAAGTACAAGAGGGTTTGTACAACTATCACTACTTGGTTATCTGTCATCTTGCCTCAGTATGATGAATTTGTTACTCTTAGTCCATGATACGTCGAAGGAAAATATGTACTCTTCGAAAATAATCTTGGTATAAACAAAATGCTTCCACGCTAATTAGTGTCACCTACTCTAGTCGGTTGTTTTTGGGTTAACCCTTGTCAGCTCATTCAAGAAGAGTAAGGTGAGGGGGGGAACCTTAACAAGCACGTCAGAGATACAATAAACTACTTCTCTTTTGAAACAACCTCTTCTACTCTCAATAAGTCAGGATCCATCTTTTGCCTCTGAAATGAATAACTGCTATGCACAACGAAAAATAAAAAAAATGAAAAGTAAAAAAATTAAAATGAAAAATGAATAAGGTGAAAGAAGAGAGGCTTCCTACGTAGATACATGATGCAAGTAACTCTGCCGAGGTACTGACTAGGCTCGTTGGCAGTAGAGCCATGCTTTTGTTCCGCTGTGACTCCACTGGGGTACTGTCCAGGCCTGTTGGCAGTGGAGCAACACCAGAGATGAAACTTAGACTCTGACGACTATATTACTTGTGCACTTATACCCCTCAACTCTAATTGAAACAACTATGTTTCTTTGGCTTGGAATGTGTGTCAATCGACCAAGAGTTTGGCAGATGCTACATCTTACAATTAAGCTAGTTTTAAGCCAAGATGAGCTGAGAGTTGAATAATACTTCCGGAGGTGTTAGACTTGCTTTTCACGAACAAGGTCCATTCAGAGAGCTGGAGTTATAATAGTATGTCACCAAGTGTTGTAACAATTACAACCACCCTCCAAAATTTTGCCTTAGCCTATTTTGGAGCCTCCCTACCAACCTTCACAATAGCTTGCCTTGCATTGTCAAGTCCTCAAGCTTTAGTGTCTTTCTTGCTCAAAGGTAGCCTGTCAATCATAGTCTGATCTTTTCCCTTCATAGGCCGCTCATCTAGAGTTGGTCCAGTTGCAGGCTGAGTAACTTCCTAGTGAAATTTGCGCATTTCTGGAGGGAAACCAGCCTTCCCTCCAGGAATTGCGCAATTCCCTCTTACAGCCTGTTGGGCTCTAAGATTGTGCAATCCTGCCAGCCAACCCTCCCAGCAGGATTTGTGCAATTTTTCCCATCAACAGGAAGTTCAGCCCAGGATTTGCACAAATCTGGGTAGAAGCCAAATACTACGTCTAAAAATTGTGCAATCCCCTTGGGTAGTCAGCCCAGCTTGCAGTCAAGAATGTATATTTTGCTCCAGCAGTCAAGCAGTCTTTTGCATGTGCAGCTGAGTTGATCGGCTCCCTCCGGGACTGAGCAAAACAAACTTGCATGCATGGGCTGTATCTCCCAAGGCAACATGCAAAGGCATCCCTTGTTTCAAGGATCTATGTTTAGTAGTTGGAGGTTACATGCAAGGAACAATTTAGAAACCTCTCTCTAAGTGTCTCTTCCCCTAGATTTGTGGCATACGCGTCACAACCTAGATGTTATCAAAAATCATCAATCGGATGTTGCAGAGCTCATTCCTCACATCAAAATTGTATCTATGACATCCCACATCACATTTAGGAGCACTCAGCACATTCAACTCAGCTGTTTTGGGGTAAGCTCACTTCCCATGCCTTGTGCTACATTTTTGTCGCTTTTTGTGTATTCACTTGTGTGAGTGCTATTTTCTTGATTTCTTTGAACACCTGCTATTGTTTACATGTATACTAGCTTTTCCTAGCTTTGTTTCAGTTTTCGTTGCTATCTCACTGCTATCGCATGCATGAAACTGTTTTGCATGGACGTTTTCCCAATCGGCAAATGACCTCACCCACATGCATGTTGATCTGTTTGCTCAATCCTCCATTCATGTTTTGCATGCACTGTTGATCACTTCTGCTATCACTTAGTGTTGCCATGAATTTCATCGACTTGCTTTCAGTTGCCCATCGGAGAGCAGTGTCGCCATGAATTTCATCGACTTACTTGCTTTCAGTTTCCCGTTGGAGAGCCAGGCCAACCTTGGCCTGGTCTCTACCTTCACCAAGGCTGCATTGCGTAATATGGAGAAGGAAGGCTCACCTTCCTCTCAATATTTGTGCATTCTGGCTCATCACTGGCCTCTTGGACTGAATTGCGCATTTCTAGAGGTTAGTGGCTGCTTGGCCCAATTTTTTTTGCAAATCTGCCCCTAGGCCAATAGTCCTTCCTAGTTGGGATTGCTCATTGCGGAATCCCAGCAACCAACTACCCGAATGGACTGTGCATTGTGCAGTTCCAGTGGTCAGTCAGTCTCTTAGCAGCCCGGACTAGGCCTTGTGCCATCTTGGCAGTCAGTCTCCCGACCTCCCGACCAAAATTATGCAACCTTCATGATCATTCACCCAGGTGTGTTGCAAGTTAGTTCTCATGTTCATTCTAGTTTTTGATTAACAGATTGCCTGCTATGAGTGTTTCCATGTATCAAAGGTGTTCATCTGCCTCTCAACAATACATGTACAATGGCTTCCAGGAGAGTAGAGATGAAGACACCATTCAGAGCACGCTTGGGTATGCAATCAATCAAGTTTCTATAAGCTTTCCTACTCACTAAGACATTTATTTGTTTGTGCACAAGGACATCAAGCAACAACATCACAACAAGAAGCATCATGAACAACAACTGAAGGCAGCATACTGAATGCAACAAACACAACGAATGAAGCGAACACAACAAATGCAAGAGGAAGGTTGTTGACAACATAGAGGTAGAGCAATGTTGCAAGATCAAGAAGATCCAATGATAATGAAAGAAATTTTGGAGACTCAGGCTACGAAGTGACGGTGCAACATGAAGATCGAGCGAAGGCAGAAGATGGAACAAAGAAGGAGTTGCATGTGTCGAAGAAGCAACTCAGGAAGAACATGAAGCTACACAGACACACCAATGAGTTGCAGCAGGAACATGAACAACAGTGGGCGCAACATGCACTCATGGATGAAACTGCACCAGTACAAGTTAAGGACCCATCCTAGCTATTGACACAAAGAAAACATGGTGAGCAGTGTTGTAGTTCGCATGCAAAGGATCCAACAACATGCATGTCATTGAGCGCACACATGCAATCCAACCCATTCAACACACTCACCAAGGTGAAGACAAGGAGCAAGTCCAACTAGGGCTGAACATGCACTTCAGCAAGTTGATGCACATGACCACCAACACACACTTAAAGATCATCACCGACACTATGCATAAGTGTGTTGCTGGTTCAACCGTACCCAAGAAGACCATGCACATGTTAGTAGATGAGTTGGATGAAGGGGCCGAACCAATGCATCGGTTGCAACAGAGGCAAGAGATCGCTTAAGCAAGATGTCACCATGAGGTGCATGCACACCATCACAAACGACCAAGCTTGGCATCAGCTCACCAGCTTCACCATCACAAGCATGTCAAAGAGTTGGTCTCACCACAACGGACCAAGTGTCAGCGATGTCTTGCAAGGCTTGCTAAAGCCATGATGTCTCACATGAGTACATGTGAATTGTAATGTTGAGTCATGTCAAGTGTAAGTCGAGTGTCAACAGTTGGATGTAAAAATCATAGAGTAGGTGAAGAGTCATGATGGTAGTCGAACTGTCACAAAGGGGAATTTCAAGGGTCACCCCACCCTTTGCTATAAATAATCCCTCATAACTCATTGTATAGTCTTTTGGTTAGCCAAGCTTCTACTAAGACTATCTTGAAGAAGGCTTGGATAGTATTGTAACACACCTTGGCTTCTCCACTGCACGGAGCTAGTACATCTCTTTGGAGGAGTAGGCAGATATGGCTAGCAGGTTTACATGGTGTATTGTATGATTGCGACTTACACTTCTTTTATAATAAGAGCCAACACATTTTCATGCATATGTTGTTATTGTAGTTGGACTGTTCCATGTCGACTGCTCTGCTGGACATCAGATAGACCTTTCTCATGGACCTGGTTATATCAATAATCACAGTCGTCTCAGATTGATCCGTGAGTGCTGTTTGTGTTATCTTACCTTATATGTTGTGATTGCCGCATTTGTGTCGACTGCTCTATCGGAAGCTGTGCATGTCCCTTGTGTTGTGTGTTCCTAGTCGAGTTGGGACTGATCCCTTTCAACCTAGAACTCACCTTCACCTTCCTCTCCATTTGAAGTGTTGGAACCTCTCATACTCATTCCTTGACTCACTGCATCAGTCACACCCTTGCTACTGACAGAGTTATCTTACTTGCCTCTGTGTGACATCGCTATCAAGGCATTACCTTACAAACCATTGTTGGGACTCCTACACCAAATGGTTTGAGGTCTAATTGGGACTTCTTACCAGGGAGATCCACTTGACATGTTGGCGGGTCTAGCACCGTCAACAAATCCCTAGGTCAAAGCCTCCCTTGAGCCTTTCTTAGATAGCTACTTACCTTTCCCTTAAAACAAACAAGCGTATTATTTGAGTCTCACTTGTGAATAAGCCTTAGGAATCACTATATGTTTTATTATTGACTTATCCCTTTTTGTGATTCCTTCTATACCAGGACACCTCTCATCGATAAAATTCTGTAAAGAGTAGTGGACATCGACTGAGGCAACAATGGGTCCTTGTCCCATTGTTTCCACTTGATCTAGTAGTAGTCCCTTAGGAACCCCTCCTAGGACCCCTGTTAAATTGAGTGGTAAAAATATCAATTTTAAAAGTGAAAATATGCACAAAATGACATTCATACACATCTGCATCCACATCTAAGAGTAGTTCTAGAAATCATAAATGCAATTGACTAAACATGCATAGAAAAACCAAACACAAAAATAAATTCAAACACAACATTCAACTTAACGTTTGCATAATAAACAACACAGAGAATATATCACTTATGTTTTAAATGATTAACACAACCAACTAGGGACATAAGATGTTTCATCCAATCATAGACTTTGCTGCTCCAAATCTCTAAGTTACATGTCACTCCCAAGATGCGGTTATGATTACACAAGGATAAGAAAGTTCCTATGGTTGTCTATTGTCCACCCTCATAACCCAATACCCAATAAAAACATAGTGACATGAATTCTACAACCATTGCAACTGCCCAACTCTGTTCTCCATCACTCTACACAACCAAAGGCATAAAATTTCCTTCTGTTAATGTGCGATCAACGCCCTCCAAAATTTTGCATACACCTGAATTTTGGAGCCTACTAAGGATCTTATAATTTGTCATCCCATGGTCACTTCATGGTTGGTCAATTTTTTTTAAAGTGTTCGAGTCTTCTTCTTATAAGATTATAAGTGTCAAATTCACTTGCTCACACATGCCCAGTCCTTGATGAATTCATGAAGGCACCTTTTATGCAAGCTTGGACTTGCATTGTGAAATCTATAATGATAGTGCATTGCATAACCTACATTGATAGTCAATTAACTCTTTCCTTTTGACAGTCTCCGTCACTTTAGTTGCAATTGTACTTCTATTTCAGTGAGTTTTCCCAACTGACGCTTTTGTGCATGTTTGTTTTCACAAGTGTTGCTTTCATTTTCATGGTTGTCATTTTTGCTTGATTTCACTTTAATAAGAGGCATTTTCATGTTATATTAGCTCTACCATGTGTCACTTTCAAGGTTGTTTGTATTTGCAAATGTCATTTGCATGTTCCCTTAAGGTTGTAGGTGTCACTTTTAAGTATGTTCACCGCTATATGTGTCGCAACTTTTCACATCACTAGAGTTAGTTCTGAAACACTTCTTTGCATTAAATTCTCTTACATATCATTAGAATATGTGCTAGACATATTCCTACAGCTTAGTGCGCTTTTAGGTCACAATCGACACATTTGTCGTAACTTGTATTCTAAGTGTCACATTATGGTTCTGTAACTATCACATTGAGAAATAAGTGTCCCTTTGCTATCATTTCAAGGCGTGATTGATATTCATGAGTCCTATTCTTCCCTTTGGATTGTATTAATGGAATTTATGTGTGTGATCCAAGTTTGAGTCTTGGTATGATGCATTTCTTTCTCTTACTCTACTAGTCCCACACATAGCCATTTTGGGAACTCTTCTTGGTACTTCAACCTAGTGCAAGTTATTAAGGCATTAGCCCTCTTATTAGGTGATGAGCTTAGCCTATTAATGAGCCTTAATGATTCAACCTGGCTCACCAATATTTGTGCACTAAATCCTCCTCAAGATCATCTCAAGATACTGCACATTATGAACTTAACAAGGGCAACCACCTAGCAATTCTTGCTCTTACTAAATCACTTCACTGAGCTTTGATCACCTTCACCTTGCATGGAACATAGAACACTCCTAGCTAAAATCATGTACCTTTTTCAACCTCTTGTAGAGGAAAACTATGCAATACAAAAACCCTCATACCCTCACAATGCAATGAAAACCATCCTAGGCAAAGTGACTTTCTTCATATGGAATCCCTCAATGAAAAGCACATTATAAATGGCCAAGAACCCACTATTGGGTCAAACTACACTAGCCTATAAGGAAAAGCACATTCCAAATCAACAACGACTCCTTATTGATTCAAACTGCGATGGCTCTTGAGCTTCCTCTTCCTCCCAGTGCATGCCGCATAATTAACCATCATTGAGCCCCCGTCCCTCTTCCTAATGTGTTCTATGCTCAAGCCTGATCCTTGACAAGTCTTCCTCAGCATTTGACATAGTATAAAGAGTCAGTGAGCCTTTGACTAGTCAAAATGCACTTTCCTAAATACCTCCTCTTTCTTGCAACGTGTAATGTAGTCTTAACCATAAAACCTTCATCCTTCCCTCTTCCCCTTGCTCTATGTGATGAAAACTTGCCTAATCCTCTTTTCTTCAGCACATGGAATAGTAACAAGGCTCAAGGAGGAATCCTCTTAGTCCTTGACTAGTCAAACTACGCTTTCCAAGTTTTCCTCTCTTTCCTTTTGGTGCATGACGCAGTCTTAAGAAACAAGCTCCCCAACTTGCTCCTTGTTGTTCCCCACTGTGTTGGACCAATGAGAGCTCCTCTTCATAGCACATGGAATAGTAATAATGAAAAATGGAGCCTCCCTAATCCACTGTTGAGTTTGATTGTTCCTTCCTAATCAAGCCTCCTTCTCTCAACCCTTTCACAGGCCTATCATAAACAATTCATTCCATGAGATAGGTAGTGATAGAATAGATGATTTTAAGACTGATTTTGACTTATCATGAATGATATTCATTGGCAGGAGTGCTTTCCCAACATGGCAAGATGATTCTTAATAAATATAGCAAGGAGAAAACACAAAGAAACATTTTGGGAGAAAAAGGATTAGGGAGGACTATCACGAAGACATGAAGTAGATCCTAGAATAAGAGAGAAATAAGACATTGAATGATGACTCAAAGGATTCCAATATTGATCCAAGACCCTTTGGAGGGTGAAGATAAGGAATACAGTTTATATTTCATGAAGATGAAGCATATATTAGATCTACCATCAAGAATGCAATATAAAGCAGCAAGGAATACAACTTGGCATTACCACATCATCGTGAAGCCCATGTCATCATTGTCAAGTTGTAACTTGTACAAGTATCATCACAATGTCAAGTATGTCCACGTGTCATGCCACATCATGTGGAATGTAATTATGTAATTATTAAAAGGAAAAGGAAAAAATGCAATGCATGGAAGTCCAAGGGTCATATGTGGAATATGAAGAGTCACATAGTCATATAAGGACAAAAGTCACATAGAGAAGTCCAAAAGTCATTTAGAAGCTCAAGAGTTGGTTAGAAGTCCAAAGGTCATACTAGACGTCTACGATTCATGAGGGTAGCTCAAGAGCCACAAAGGAGATGAAAGGTCATCCCTTTTGTTATAAAATAAACCTCATAACTCAAGCAAAGGGATTTTTGAGGCTTTGGCTTTGGAGAGCTTGCTTTGGTTTATTCAACTTTGCATAGGAGATAATACTATTCTTTGGAGAAGCAAGAAGCGACTTAATGTTACACTATTGGAACTAGTGACCCACCATTGTAACCATATACTCAGTTATTTCACTCATTAATTAGAAGCTCAATGAGTTGACACATTTTCATGCATGTATCATGAATGTTTGAGGCCATTCTTTGGATGTTTGTGGTATATGTTATGTTCATATGTGCTAACGAAATTGAACTACTTCATTGGATTTGGTACTTACCATGTTGAATGTGTGTCGTTTTGGATTTAATGATTGTGGTGTCTATGTGAAATATTTCACTAGATAACTAACACATATTTATTTCCTCTCGTGTGTCTGACTTAGGTTACTACTATTATTTCCTTCTCGAGACTCGCTCTTGTCTCCCCTCATGAAAATATCATTTTGCACATTGCAATCAGGTATCACAATGTTAACTTACTTGCTTATTCAAAAGTTATGTGTATAATATCTTATGTTATCCATTGAAACCAAAGATAATCTTAGAGTTAAGGTGGTCAGGCCGATACTCCATATGGGGCTCCTACTCCAAATGATGTGAGGTCTAATTGGGACTTCACATTAGGGAGACCCCCCCTGTATGTTGGTGGTATCCAACACCGTCAACATCGTAGTGTTAAAAGGAGGGTCAAATGACAAGTTGTGCCCTTTGAGTCTCTTTTGAATCTCTTATCTTTAATGTCTCATTCCTAAATCATAATCCCAAAGTGTTTTTATAACCTATCCATTGTTAAACTCTTCATCTCCATGTAACTGTTTCATGGCTTGTTTCAACTCAAGTTTGAAGGTGAGGATAAAACATCCATATCTGGACATGTTTCTAATTTATTTAAGTTTTGTGAATACTATGAAATCGATGATGAAGATCTTTCTTGTGTGATTTTATTCCTCACTCTTGAAGGTTGTGTTAGTTGACGGTCTCATACCTTACCATATTCTTCCATCCATTCATTTGATCAATTCCTCAAGGAGCTTCATCAAGCTTTTGATAGGTATGATTATCGAGATGTTCATAAAAGGATTAATCATCTTGGAAAGGAGCATAATGAATCAATTGAGGGTTTTTATAATATATTCCTACACTTATGTTGTGATTTTCCTAAAGAAGACACTAATTGGGATTTCTTTAAGCAAAAGTTTGAACATTTGGTTCAAATCTCTTTGAATTAGTATGAATATAAGCCCCTAGATTTTCTTTTTCTCCCATCTTTTTAAAACCATGAGACACCTCCTATCTTAGAGGAGGAACCTATTCTTCCTTTTGTTCCTTGTCCTCCTCTTTTTCCAGTACCAATCAGGGTGCCTTTATGTATTAATGATTAAGTTGGGAAATCTAGTAATCAAATTCTTGATCCATCTCCTCAATATTCTTCCACTTTCCATGATTCAAATCCAATGGAGGAAACCTTGGATCCATGGCACCTCATGTAAATACCAATCCTTCCATTCCTCAAGATGATATTTACACTCATAATTTCAATCTTTAATCTGATTTGATACTTGTCCTACTCTATCATTTTATTCTCATAACCCCTTACCCCTTGATCTACTTGATTTTTAATTTTCCAATATAAACAATGATTGGGTGCAAGGTATTTATGTAGGAGCATCGACGGCTCAAAGTGAAAATCGAATTTTGGAACCTTCCAAAGGAGAAAGCATCATGTGAGGATGATATTTCCTCCAATCTGATTAAGTTTGTTTGTAATTTGTTATTTATTGGCACAAATAGGAAAATATTTACAAATCTTAGTGATTAGTTGTTAGCCCACAAGGTTATTTAAGGCATTAGGTTGAGAAAATCGTGGATCTGTCATGATACACGTTATTGTAATTTTTATTTAAATTATAATATGCAACATTGTCGAGGGGGGCCATTCAAATGAGATTCAGGGTCGTAGAGATGCCAAGGGTGTTCTCGGTGTGTTAATTGAGATGACTATTGATAAGTGACCATTTGTGTGAGAATTGGGCCAGCCATGGCACCATAACTATGAGTGAAATTTGTAATAGAGGGTGTGGATTTTTGTATTAATTAATAATCGAGTATGATTTTGTGTTTGTTCCAACATTGAAACAGTACGAGATTGAGAAATCAAACGTGGATCGCAGGAATAGTTTTTCAACTTTGGTTGTATGATGAACAATGCCCAGTTCATGTGCATACATTAATATGTGTGTGAGAGGATACAAGTATGTGTTGCGAGTTTGCATGACGAGTAGAAATAGGATCCTTGTGAGGAGGTGGTATAATCTTGAAAGATTATTGACTATAAATTGTTGCAGAGACGAGATCAACGTATTTCGTGGGCCCATAACCCACAGGTCTGCGAATTATGTAAAGATGCAGTAGCACTGCATCAGGTAGTCACTCTTGATAGGTAGAGGAGTAGGAAGGTAATGATTATTTTGATATTTCTTCTATTTTTCAAAATGCTTCATGTCAAGATAATGCTCTTCCATCCTTGGTTGATTTTGAATCTAAGAATCTCGGTGAGGAATCAAATGAAATTAATTTTCTTAATCAGTCTGAAGTCTTGGACAACCATTATGATGATGAGGAAAACATTGTTGTATGTGATGATGTATGCTCAAGTGCACCACTTAATCTTTCAGTTTCTCAAAATATTTTGTTTTGGAATATTTACACCTCAAACTTGGTTCAGTTTAAAGATGTTCTTATGGAAACTTCCTCTTCAACTCAGTATTCCTTGTGCTCTATTGTTTGTAATGCAATAACTTGTGAAGAAGATACTCCATGATCTTTAATTTTATCATCTAATGAGTTGGATTTTGAATTGACACAAGGTAGTGAGGTTAATATACATGGTTAACAGGAAGGTAGAGAAATCATTGATTATCTTCCATCCCTTGTCATTTACAGTTTCGCATGAATAAAACCCTTCTATTTAGGTTACTCATGAAATTCATTCAATCTATCCATCCTTAGATGTGAAATTAAAAGAACCTTATGACTTGAGTAATTTGTTTGTTGAAACTGTAGAATCTAACCAAATTAGTGATGCAAATAGCTTCCTTTTGGATAATAGTGCTCTTATTAAAATTACTGGTGGTAGTTGTCCACACATCATGCATCATCTGATCCAATCTTTGAAATGCAATTCTACAATTCTTGAAAGTTATGGGACTCATCAGGAAGTCGAGGAACTTCAACTTCTGTTCATGGTTATGTCAAGTTCTTGCAACTCTAGTAAGATTCCTGAAATAAGTCAAACCTAGATTTTCTCGCACAATTCTTTTCCTTGCATGGATTCAATGAATATAAATTTCTTTTTGGAATATCTTCAGTATTTTCGTTATAGTTTTTCTAACTTTCAATATTTGGTTTCTAATCAAATCGAGGATTCTATTTCAGTTAGTTCAACCTCATGCAAATATCTTATATCAAATCCAAGTTTAGAGTGCATACCTTTCATGGATTTTAAGAGATATGGGGATCATCATTCTAAAGATCATTATTGGCCGAAAGATGCATGCCTATCAAATAATTTTGAAAGTAATCAACTCCTAGTTTTTCTTGTGAATATTTTGATGCTAGTCATTTTCTTGTTGGCACTGGATTTCCTCTTAAGCATTAGTGAATACTTGAATCAAGTTCCTCTTTTTCATCCACTACATCTTGACAGGTTTCATGTGTTTTCCATATTGGCATTCCATTTCAGATCCTTAAATAATTGTGATTCTATTTTATTTTGTAACCAGTTACAAGGAAACTATTTGTCACATTTAACACGCAAGGAGGATGATTCTATTGTTCAAAGAATTTGCAAATATTTTCAAACTTATCTATATTTATTATCCACTGACTGAGAATCTTATGCCTTAATCGACCCATCTGATCATAATGCTAGTTCTAGTAATTGTCATTCAACTAATCATTTTCCCATCAGTATATCAAATGATAGTTGTTTCACAGCAATTGATATTTATGGTCTATATTCCCACTATTCGAATACTTGTCAAGAAAATGAGGCACTTCATCCTTCACTGATGGTTATGTCAGGTCCTCACTAGCTTGACAAACCTTTTGAATATGATCAGATTCACTTTCCCTTACAAGATTCCCATCTTGATTCCATGCCATTAATTGAGAAATTATATTTTCAAGGATTTCAATTTTTTCAAGAGGATGTTTTTGAATTTCATGATCCAATTTATAATCAGTTGGAGGCATCTTATTTATCAAGACCATTTTCTAGAAACAAGTTTCGATCTTTCCTGATGTTTGCTAAGAAATACAATACAAATGTAGGTGCATTCATAAGAAGCCTTCCAAGTTTGTTTCATTATTACTCTCATAAAAAAGGTAAGGTTGCAGGCTGGTTAAGAATCACACACTTTTCTAAATCTAGCAAAAAACTTCTCTCTTATATGCAAGATATTCAAGTTCTAATATTTTCCATTGAAAATTATTATATATTGGTTTTAATTTCCTCTATCTTTCTAATTGCATGTCAGGAACAATGGTGGCTTCATTGGAAATATCATTACACTTGGCCCTAACCTTCTAGATGGTTAGGTTAGGAGTTGGTTTAGTTGCATTTAGTTTCTCTTGCATTCCATCCACCCTCTATCCTACTCTCCATCTAGTCTCTGCATCTGTTTCATTTTCATAATATTGTTTTGCATGATGCTTTTTAGTTCAATCTCCATTTTCTTTGTCTTTTATTTTTGCTTCTTTGTTTTTTTATCTATTTTCTTTTGTGTTTACTTAATAATATTTTGAATGAAATATGTTCCTTTTGGATGAAAAGACAATGTGGAAAAATTGGAAAAGAGCAATGGTGAGAACAAACAATGCTTGGCTTATCTATTATCCTCTCTCTATTTTGGGTTCACATATCTTTAAAGTCAATGATTTTTGAATGGAAAATACAATTTGTTCTAGATATAAATCCTTTGGTCGAACAATGAAGCTTGTATCTTTATTAGAATCCTCATTCTGACTCAACCTTTTATTGCACGGTGTTCCAACTTGTAGAATCAACCGAGTAGAGAAGGGAAAGGATAAAATTTTTAAAATGAGCATCTATCTTTTAAATCCATACAACAAGGAACAACCTCTTCTTCTTTCATTGAGTCAGGTTCCCTCTTCCACCTTGGTAAATAAATAAGTGCCTAAGCACATTTATATAAATAAACTAAATAAAGGGTGAAAGAAGAGAAAAGCTTCTTGCGTAGAGAGGTGAAGCAAACAACTTCACCGGGGTACTATCCAGGCATGCTAACAATGAAGTGATGCTTGTGTTCTCTTGAGGTGACTTCTCCGAGGTACGGTTTAGGCTAGTTGGCAATGGAGTAACACTAGGGAATGTGTTTAAAATACTCGGTATACTTATTATCCTTCTCCCCTATAAAAAAGGTGGAGGTGTGACAAGTCTTATGTTGATGTGTTAGAAGCTGAGTAAGGAAGAGAAGAGACTATCTTAAACCAGGCTAAGTGGTAAAGTTAGGGAAATATACATGGTGAATCAATACTTCCTGAAAGACTAATACCCTACACTTAAAGGTAAAACCCGAGCAAAGAAGTTTGGGTTATACAAGTGTGTCACCAAAGGTTGACGTTGCGATCAATACCCTCCAAACTTTTTCCTACACCTGAATTTGGAGCCTACTAAGGATCTTACAATATGTCATCCCATGCTCACTTCATGGTTAGTCTATGTTTTTTAAAATGTTCGAGTCTTCTTATTATAATATTATAAGTGTCAAAGTAACCTACTCACACATGCCTAGTCCTTGATGAATTCATGAACACACCTTTTTTGCAAGCTTGAACTTGCATTGTGCAATCCATAGGGACAGTGCATTGCACAACCTACGTCGATATTTAGTGCGCTCTTTCCATTTAACAGTCTCCCTCACTTTGGTTGTAATTGTACTTCTATTTTGGTGAGTTTTACCAACTGTCGCTTTTGCGCACCTTTGTTTTCATGAGTGTCGCTTTCATGTTTATAGTTTTCATTTTGGCTTTCTTTCACTTTAATAAGTGGTTATTTCATGTTATATTTTTTATGGCATGAGTCACTTTCAAGGTCGTTGGAATTTGCAAGTGTTGTTCAATGTATTTTTTCTTAAGGTTGCATGTGTCACTTTTAAGTATGTTCACCCCTATATGTGTTGCACTGTTGCACATCACTAGAGTTATTTCTAACACACTTCTCTACATTAAATACTCTTACTTATCATTAGAATTGTTCTAGACATAGTCCTACAACTTAGTGTGCTTTTAGGTTACATTTGACACATTGGTCGTAACTTGTATTTTAAGTGTCACATTTTATCATTTTAACTGTCGCACTAAGAAATAAGTGTCACTTTGCTGTCGTTTCAAGGTGTGATTGATGATAATGAGTCTTGTGCATCCCTTTGGCTTCTATTGATGGTATTTATGTGTGAGATCCAAGCTTGAGTCTTGTTACGATGCATTTCTTTCTCTTACTTTGTTGGTCCCACACATTACCATTTTGGGAACTCTTCTTAGTCCTTCAACCCAGTGAAATTTGTGAAGGATTAGCCCTCTTATGATGTGATGAGATTAACCTATTCATGAGCCTCAATGATGCAACCTGGCTCACTAATATTTTTGCACCAAGTCCTCCTCAAGATCATCTCAAGATACTGCACGTTATGAAAACCCTAAGGGAAATCACCCAACCCTTTTTGCTCTTACTGAATCACTGCATTGAGCTTTAATCACCTCTACCTTTCATGGCACATATAGAACTCCTATCTGACAATGTGGACCTCTTCCACCCTCTTTCAGAGGACAATTATGCAATACAAAGACCCTCCTACTATCACAATGCAGTGAAAACCATCCTAGAAAAAGTGGCTTCCTTCATATGGCCTCCCTCAATGCAAAACACATTCCAAATGGCCAAGCACCTAATGTTGGGTCAAATTGCACTAGCCTAGAAGGAAAATCACATTATAAATCAATAATGAACCCATGTCCAGTCAAACTGCGATTCCTTTTGAGCTTCCTATTTCTCCCAATGCATGACTCATAATTAAGCATCAGCGAGTCCCCTTCCCTCTTCCCAATGCGCTCTATACTCGAGCCTCATCCTTGACAAGTCTCCCTCAAAACATGGCACAATATGAAGAGACAAGGAGCCTTTGACTAGTCAAACTACAATTTCCTAAATGCCTCCTCTTGCTTTGAGTGCATAACATAGTCTTAAGCCTCAAGCCTTCATCCGTCCCTCTTCCCCTTTTGCTCTATGTTGAAAACTTGCCTAATCCTGTATTATTCAATGCATGGTGAATTGATAGGGCTCAAGGAGGCCTTCTCTTAGTCCTTGACTAGTCAAACTGCGCTTTTCAAGTCTTTCTCTCTTTCCTTCTTGGCGCATGGCATAGTATTAAGCAACAAGCTCCCCACCTTGCTCCTTGTTGTTCCCCACTACGCTGGGCTAAGGAGAGAACCTCTTAATAGTGCATGGAATAGTAGAAATGAACAATGGAGCCTCCCTAAGCCACTATTGAGTTTGACTACACCCTCCTAATCAAGCCTCCTTCTCTCAACCCTTTCATAGGCCTATCATAAGCAATTCATTCCATGAGCTAGGTAGTGATAGAATATATGATTTTAAGACTGATTTTTCCTTATCATGAATGATATTCATTGGAAATAGTACTTTCCCAGCATGATAAGATGGTGCTTAAGGAATATAGCAAGGAGAAAACACAAAGAAACACTTACTGAGAAGAAGCATCAAGGAGGACTATCACGAAGACATGAAGCAGATCCTAGACCAAGACAGAAAGAAGACATTGCATGATGACTCAGAGGATTCCAATATTGATCCAATACCCTTTGGAGGCTGAAGATAATAAACAAAGTGGATCTTTGGAGATGAAGCATAGATCAGATCTACCATCAAGAATTCAAGATAAAGCAAGAAGGAAGACAACTTGGCATTGCCACCTCATCGTAAAGTCCATGTCATCATTGTCAAGTTGTAACTTGTACAAGTACCATAACAATGTAAAGTGCGTCCATGTGTCATGCCACATCAAGTGGAATGTAATGATGTAATTATTAATAGGAAAAGGATGAAATGCAATGTGTGGAAGTCCAAGGGTCATATGTGGAATATGAAGAGTCACATAGTCATATAAGGACAAAAAGTCACATGAAGAAGTCCAAAAGTTACATAGAGAAGTCTAAAAGTCATTTAGAAGCTCAAGAGTTGTTTAGAAGTCAAAAGGTAACAATAGAAGTCTAAGAGTCATGAGGGTAGTTCAAGAGCCACGAAGGAGATGAAAGGTCATCCCTTTTGTTATAAAAGAAACCTCATAAGTCAAGTAAGGGGATTTTTGAGGCTTTGACTTTGGAGAGCTTGTTTTGGCTTCTTCAACTTCGCATAAGAGAGAAGACTATTCTTTGGATAAGAAAGAAGTGATTTAATGTTCCACTATTGGAACTAGTGACTCACCATTTTAACTGTGTACTCAAATATTTCATTCATTAATCAGGAGATCAATGAGTTGACACATTTTCATGCATGTATCGTGAATTTTCTAAGACTATTATTTGAATGTTTGTGGTATATGTTATGTTCATATGTGCTAAAGAAATTGAACTACTTCATTGGATTTGGTACTTACCATGTTGAATGTATGTTGTTTTGGCTTTAATGATTGTGGTGTATATATGAACTATTTGTCTAGATAACTAACGGATATTTCTTTCCTCTCGTGTGTATAATATATTATGTTATCCATTGAAACCAAGGTGAATCTTAGAGTTATGGTGGTAGGGATGATACTACAGATGGGGCTCCTACTGCAAACGGTGAGGTCTAATTGAGACTTCACATCGGGGAGACCCCTTGTATGTTGTTGATATCTAGCACTGTCAACACCTTCTTTGCACCATAGTACCTTAGATAATCTCCATCCCCTCCAGGACTCTAGCTCAAGATCAACCAAGAATTTCTCAACAAAGGTCTCAAGGAAATATAACTTCTATAAGAGTGCTTGATCGAGGATACTTTCGCTTATAGATGTATGAAAATAATCACATGCAAAATTGCAGCTTAACATCGAAATTTAATGTGCACACAAGAAAAGAAAAAGGTAACACATAAAAGGCACAAAAATGAGACACCAAGGCTTGATAACAAAGTTATTCCAATTCGGACTACGTCTCTAGGCCCAGCTCAACAATGGGGAGGCCTTTATATTAAATGGCATGAAGGAAGAGAATTACAATCATCAACTGTATACAAGAGGCTTATACCTCCATTCTGACTAATGGTTGTGAAATGGAGACCTCAGATGGAGAAGTGGGAAGCATCCAAGCATCCATGGCGCTGAAAGGGGCTGAAAACATCTGAAACTTGTCCCAAACAGACAAAATGCACTCTCGTCATCCTGCCAGATGAAACAACGTGCTGCAAAATGCCTTCGCCCATGCTCTCCCAACCATCATGTTTTTATAATGGATTTTTTGATAGAATCCCATTTAAATCGGGGCTGTTTGGTTCACAATAGAGGTCGGTGGCAAAGAAAGGATCAGTAGGCACAACCGCCCCTTAAAATGGCCTCTTTATCATTGAAACAAGCAATACCCAAAAATCTCGAAAAACACTAAAATTCGATCAAAATATTCAAGCCCCAGACTTAAAAGATCATTAAATCAAGCGTATTTTCTTATCGGGTCTGGCCTAACATCGCAATTACAAGTCGCTGAGGTTCTGAGCCTTGTTAACGGGGAGAACACCGACTGCTGATCGCACCGCTGATTGCCGATTGCCGATATAGGCATCGACAAATCGATCCTCTGATCGGCGATGCCGATTGTCCTCTGGTCGCCGATGTCGATTGTCCTCTGATCGCTGATCTGATTTAATCGGAGATCGAAAATCGGGGGTTCCACTACCCCTTACTTAAGTCCACCTCCATGAATCCTCCGACTGTGATTTTTCCTTTAAGGCTTAAAACCCATTTTTTTAAAGGAAAATCCTCATTTTCTTAAGGAACAAAGCAACCTTCCTTTCGTGATAACTTCATCATCCGGACTCACATTGAAGTACCATTCATGCCATTGGTATCAGGATGACGAGATCTACATTTTGGTCCTGAGTTGAATTCATTATGAGTACTTTGATTTCTGAGCTTTTCCATGCCATTGTATCTAAAGATCCACCTGGATCAATCCTCCCCATTGAGGAGCTTTTGGACTGCCAAAAGCTTTTCATTAGTCAATTGGCAAGTGAGGGAATGGTTCCCTCGATTTCTCTTTCTCCAGCCATCTAGCCTTGCTGGGGTGAATTCCCTTGAAACCAAATCGAAGGTATTCTACATCTTCTCGCTGTGAAGTCCTGGTTCTTCTGTCGAGGATGATGTCTTCGGGAAACTCATCGAGATATTCTGGTGCAAAATCATCGTCTGTAGGAATTGTGCCCACCTCATCAGTGTCCATGATTAAAGGTGGTTCATATAGCTTTAGGTTCTCCACATTCGCTACTGAGTACATATGCATATACACTGGCAAGTCAAGACGAAAGGCATTGTTCCCAATCTTCTCCAAAATGGTGAATGGTCCATACCGGATTGGTCGCAATTTCTTTCCTTCTCCCTTCATCCTGTCTTTGCTGATGTGGAACCACACTTTGTTGCCCACTTGGAATTGATGGTCGACTCGATGTTTATCATGTCGAGCCTTGTAACGGCCTTGAATTTTCTCCAACTGCTCTTACACTGCTTGGTGAATCAATTGGATTCGTTGAATGAACTGCGGAGCTTTGTCCCTATCATTACGTCCACTGGAGCCATCTTCCCTTCCAAAGAACATATCAAAATGGTCCTTTGGTAGGTAACCAAAACATGTCTTGAATGGTGAATGTTGCGTAGATGAATGCACTGCTCAGTTGTAGGAATGCTGTACATATGGGAGATGTTCATCCCATAGCTTGGGATGTTTCCCACAATAGCCTCGTAACAAATGTACCATGATATGGTTAACAACCTCTGTTTGTCTGACGGTTTGCGGATGAAATGCTGTGCTTCTTTTCAATTTGGTGTCCATTGTCCTCCACAAACTGGTCCAAAACTCTCCAAGGAAGCAAGATTTCTGATCTGACACAATTGATGTGGGTAATCCAAAGTGGACCCAAACATGCTAAAATAAAAGAGAAGCAGTCTGCTCTGCAGTAATCTGCTTTTTACAAGGCATAAGAATACACATTTTGCTAAAATGGTCAATGACGACATACAAATAGCTGCAACTCTTCCTAGACAAAGGTAAACCTCCCACAAAGTCCATTGACACACTTTCCCATGGACGACTCAGAATAGGGAGTGGTGTGTAAAGCCCGAGTTTTCTATTAGAGGGATTTGAAACAGAACACATCACATGACCCTTCACATAACGAGTCACAATGTTTTTCATATGAGGCCAAAAACAAAATCTTTGTACATGACATAAATTCTTTTCGACACCAAAGTGTCCAGCCACCAGAGAGGTGTGGGCCTCTCGAATTACATGTACTCTTTCTCCTGTGGGAATACACAATTTACCAAGGTGATACAACAATTTCCCCTACAAGTGATAGTTGTCCACCTGTGAACCATGGGTTAGTTTTGCATAAATCTCCTTAAAGTCATCATCGTTAGCATATTGTTAAGCATAACTCTCAAAAGATAACGAAGCATTATGCAAAATAACAGAAGTAGAAATAGGAGGGTGAGAAAGCATATCGACCACTTTATTGCTAGTGCCCTTCTTATACTTTACTACCAGATGAAACTGTTGAAGAAAGCCCATCCACCTGAAATGACAAGATTGCTGCGACTTGGTTTGTGACTAAATGTACTGCAAGGGCTGATGATCTATATGGATGATGGTCTTCTTATCGATCAGGTAGTGTTTCCACTTTTTCACACTCTGCACCAAGGCATAAAGCTCCTTGTCATAGGTGGGATAGTTTATAACAGCTTGAAAAAACTTCTCAGAATGGTAACAAATCGGCTTCTTTTGCTGCATCATCACAACTCTCATGGCATAACCATTGGCATCGATTTCGATCTCGAATGACTGTTGGAGATCGGGTAAGGCTAAGACTGGCGTGGTGCTGATCTTTTCCTTCAATGTCTCAAAGGACTTCTGCTGTCTTTCTCCCCATTGGAAGACCTGTTTCACACTTGTCAATGTGTGCAAAGGCATTGCAATAACAGAGAAATTAGCAATAAATCTCCTCCAATACTAGACTGCACCTAGAAAGCTACGAACCTCGGTTACACTAGTAGGCTTAGGCCAATTTACAATTGCTTCAACTTTAGAGAGGTCAATTTTTAACTGACCATGACCAACAATATGACCTAGGTAACCCAAAGAGGTTTTCCTGAACTCACACTTTGACAATTTTACAAAGAGTTTCTCTTTCTTCAGCATATCAAGCACTTTCTTTACATGACTCACATGTTCAAACCAACTCTTACTAAAAACTAGTATATCATCTAAATATACAAGAACAAAATCATCAATGAAAGGCTGAAATATATCATTCATAACCCGCATAATGGTGGCTAGAGCATTGCAAAACCCGAATGGAATCACCATCCATTCGAACAGCCCTTGCTTGGTCTTGAAGGTGGTTTTCCACACATCTTGCTCCACAATTCTGACCTAGTGACAACCATTGTGCAAATCCAACTTTGTGAAATAAAAAACACTTTTTAATTGGTCTAACAAATCATCTATGCGTGGAAGGGGATAGCGATTTTTCATCATTATCTTGTTGAGTGCGCGGTAATCCACGCACATCGTTCATATGCCATCTTTTTTTGGCACTAAAACAATCGCCGAGCCACACGGAGAGGTGCTCAGCCTGATGACGCCTTGGTCCAACAATTCCTGCGCTTGTCTCTTGATTTCTTCCGTCTCAATCGTCGACATCCTGTACATGCCAATATTTGGTAGAGGGGCATCATGCTGTAGATGGATTTCATGTTAGATTTCCCTCTTCGGAGGTAATCCCTTCAGTTCTTGAAACAACGTGTCATAATTAGAAATCAATTCAGTCAATTCTTGTTTATGCTCCCGATTGCAACCCTGGAATGCATCAACAAATTCTACCTCTTTCTCCCTTACAACCATAAGCATGCATCCTTTACTGGAATTCACCAGTCTTTTCATTTGTCTAGCGCTTACAAGGCTGGCATTAATTTTATTTTGATGATTGTTATAGACATTTTTGGGCACTTCAACCCAAATCATAAATGTCCATAAACTGAGGGCTCCTAAGTCCCTAAAAGTGTTGCTTCACTGCCTAAAGGAACAAGGTCAGCTGATTACATCATCTCCCAGAAGTTCTCCACTAAAAACTGCTCAGGAATGGTCAAAACTGGACCATACTGAATACCCAGTGTAGAGGGTGCAATGCATATCACCTTCCCAGTGTAAAGGATGTGATGCATACTGAATGGCCCCTTTGTAGGGTGCGATGGTTGGGAATGGATAAATGGTAGGGACAAATTGTGAGGTGGAAGATCATGGAATCTTCCAGAAGCTTCCCCTCTAACACTTGCCTCTCTATTTTCGACCAGGGATGAGTAAGAGATCATCATTCTCCAAGTGGAATCAGGAACTATCAGAGAGAGGACACTAATCA
>APFE031342399.1:804-35561 GCA_000404065.3 Pinus taeda | reverse complement strand
GTCTCCTTTGTTCCACTCTTATCTATTTTCATAAAGGAAAGCGAAAGTAGAATTTACTTGTTTGTTTCTAAGATAGCTACCAGTCTTAGTGGAATAACAGCATCCGAGTGGACACTATTCCCGGTAACAATGATCCCTCACCATTCTTAGTGATTTGATATTTATTTTCATGACAGAAAAAGACTGCCTTTCTATCATACAGGTATGGGCTCCCTAACACCATACCACATATATCCAATGGTATTACATCCAACTCTACTTCGTCTACTAGCTTAGGCGCAATCACGAATTTGACCTTGCACTGATGGGTTACATTCAATTTCATTTTATCATGTATTCATCCCATCGGGTAAGGTTTCGGGTGTGGTTTTGTCTCTAAGCCAAGCTTCTTTACCAAGGATTTTGCAATTAAGTTTGCTTGGGACCCAATATCAAACAGAGTTTCAACTTTGGTATGATTTACTACAACTCTGATATGAAATAATTCAATTCTTTTTCGGTCATTCGAAAGGGAATCATCTACAGAACTCGTGCCTTCATGCGATTCAGAATTAACAGGAGGTGTAAGAGTACCTTTTGTTCCTGCCACTGTGATCAACGCTTCATCTCCCGAATCTGATCCAAGGTCTTGTTGTGCCACTGCCACTATTTTTTGCTTCCATTTTCCTCCATACTTCTTTGGACGCTTTTTTGGGTGCTGCTTCCAACAGTGATCATCATCGTGGCCTTCCTTTTTGCAGTGATTGCAATAAGGTTGCTCTCCTTCTTTGGCTGCTGCTGTTTTCTTCTCCTTCCCTTTCCATTTCTCTTTGGATTTTCCATTGGGAGGTTTGAACGGTGGCTTTCTGGACTGATCATCTCTTTTATTCTTGCCCCTGTTCTTAATATGAATTTCTTTTACGCTAGCTGAATCAATAGTGGTTGGTTCAAACAATAACAATGAATGCCTAATATAACTATGCAGTGAGCCAATATACTTAGTTACAACTTCAAGTGCATCAAGTGCAATACCCAAATTCAGTGCTTGCTTCCTAAATTCTTCTGTAAAACTCTAAACATCCTGCCCGTTGCCTTGCCTTAAATATTACCAATTCATCAAATCTTTCTGCTTGTATCCTAAGAGATAAAATTTTTCCTTTAACGCAGAAATAAAATCAGGCCATGAGGAAAAGAGTTTACCCACATTCTTACTGCTTTGCAATTTGCTCTCCCACCAAACAAGAGCTGTGCTGCTTAGCCATAGAGAGGCCAATTGGATCTTTTCCTCGTCCTCCATGATCTGCTGAATCCTGCAGTTGACCTCAATCTACCTAATCCAATTATTAAGTAATTGGGAGATCAAATTTAACATCTAATTTAAAGAAAGGTTTCTTAGATGCGTCCCTGGGATTTATGGGATTATTATGGTGAGGGGAAGAAGAACCTTCATTCTCCGGAGGAGAAGGAGGGTGCTCTCCTCCACCATCTCCATGTGCTGAACCTAGTTCTCCTGCAATTCTTCCCTCTACTCTCTCCAGCCTTAAAACCAACTGACTGACATTCTCCCCTTCAATATGAGCTTCATCTTCGGCCATATTTCTTCTTCGAAGTGCACGCCATGCTTCTGGATCGAAAGGTTCTAGTTCCCCTTCGCCTATTTAAGGCATGTTTCTTGTTAGCATACAAACATGCAATTCACATCTAAAAAGCCCTGCACTGATACCACTTGATCCAGGATACTTTCACTTATATATGTATGAAAAGAATCACATGCAAAATTGCAGCTTAACACTGAAATTTAATGTGCACATAGGAAAAGAAGAAGGTAACACATAAAAGGCACAAAAAGAAAACACCAAGGCTTGATAATGGAGTTCGTCCAATTCGGAATACGTCTCCGGGCCCAACTCAACAATGGGGAGGCCTTTATATTAAATGGCATGAAAGAAGAGAATTACAATCATCAACTATATACAAGAGGATTATACCTCCAAACTGACTAATGGCTGTGAAATGGAGACCTCAGATGGAGAAGTGGGTAGCATCCAAGTGTCCGTGGCACTGAAAACCTCTGAAACTTGTCCCAAATAGACAAAATGCACTCTTGACCTCCTGCCAAATAAAACAATGTGCTGCAAAATGCCTCCCCCCGTGCTCTCCCAACCATCATGTTTTTATAATGGGTTTTTGGACAAAATCCCATTTAAATTAGGGTTGTCTGGTTCACAATAGAGGCCGGTGGTGTGGAAGGATCGGTAGGCACAACTGCCCCTTAAAATGGTCTCTTTATCATTGAAACAAATAATACCCAAAAATCCCAAAAAACACTAAAATTCGACCAAAATATTGAAGCCCCAGACTTCAAAAATCATTAAATCGGACGTATTTTCTTATTGGGTCTGACTCAACATCGCAATCACAAGTCGTTGAGGTTCTGAGCCTTGTTAATTGGGAGAACGCCGATCGCCGATATTGGCGTCGACCGATCGCACCGCCAATTACCGATCGCTGATATCGGCGTCAGCAGATCAATCCTTTGATCGCCGATGCCAATTTCCCTCTGATTGCCGATCCGATTTAATCGGAGATCGACGATCGAGGGTTCCACTGCGCCTTTCTTAAGTCTGCCTCCATGAATCCTCCGATTGCGATTTTGCCTTTAAGGCTTCAAACCCATTTTTTAAAGGAAAATCCTCATTTTCTTAAGGAACAAAGCAACCTTCCTTTCGTGATAACTTCATCATCCTGACTTGGATTGAAGTACTGTTCATGTCGTTGGTATCAGGATGACAAGATCTACGTTCTGGTTCTGATTTGACTTCATTCTGAGTACTTTGATTTTTGAGCTTTTCCATGCCATTGTATTTAAAGATCCACCTGGATCAGTGCTCACATGGCCTTTACATAGGCCCTTGGGTATTTTCTCAATGAGAATTACTCACAGGCATACCAGCCTATTTTTTCATCACAATTACTGGCTTCACAAGCTAGTTTTACACATAATGTTGGTTTCCTCCATTTCCTAACACCAGACTCTCTTTTTCTATTACTTCTTGCTATTTACATAACTCTATACATGTCCATCTGAATATATTCTCATAAATATCTCCAAGATATATGTTATTAACTCCTAACTAATTTCTTCAAAAGCTCCAAGATTCTTTCCATATCTTGGATGATTGACTCATGATCCCAAATCCACGGTAAATATTCAATTATTGAGGAGAAAATTCAAATTGACATTAAGTTGTAAAAAAATGCATTCTTGGAATCTTAAAATATACTTATAACCATCACAAAACTCTCCCAACTTTAAAAGATATTAGAAATAATTATTTTTATAATATTTAATCATAAACTCACTTAAAATACTAAAATAAGTCAATTGAAAATTATTGAGCCTAATCCCACATGTAATCATAAAAATGGAGTAAAACAAGGTTACGAGAAGGTAGAAAATGATTAAGAGTTAAGAAAAATGTTGTGAAAAGATGGTAAAAGGATGTGAAATGGTAATTTACGTGACTGAACAAACATCATCACTGGTGAAGAGAAAGCACTTTGTTTAGGATGAATAATGCAAACCTCTAACATTTCTTTAATCCTACACTCAAAGTTAATTTTTTGGCATATGCATACTTATAAGGCCTAATGTTAGGTGGTACACTTCTAGGTTGCAAATGAATAACATGGTCATGCTTTTGAGTAGGTGGAATACCCTTAGGCATCTCTCCAAATATCATGGAATGGTTATTGGTAACATTTTGGAGATCCATTGAAGTCGAGGAAATATATTTTTGGATATCCGGTGAATAGAATTGTGCAGTTACACCATGGTGTCCATTTCAGAGTAATTTTGTGATGATTTTAGAGCTTATCTCTTTATAGGGTGTCCCTTGGATACCTATAAATATAATTTCATATCCTTATCAAGGAAAGTATTGTGAAAAATATTGAAAATTTAGGGCTATCATTCCCAATGATTGTAAACATTGGACCCCTAATACAAAATGAACACCACCCATTTAAATATTCCAACAAGTACTCCACATAAAATTTATGGCACTTCCATCTACATCATTACTTGAAATTCTGATGCTAGAGATATGAAGCAATTGAGAAGTTTAGCTATTTTGTAATTGATAAAGTTATGAGAACCATTTGAATCAATCAACATTGTGTTAATAGTTAGATTTGACCCTACCAACAACAATGAGGAATATAACCTGTTCAACGTCCCAATTAGACCTGTATTCATTTGGTATGGTTATATTCACCCATATATGGGCTCGATTGCCTTAAAAAAAGTTTTAGTTGTGACAAAATGTCAATTGAAAGGAGAAATATATGACATAACACTAATATAAACTAACTAACTAATTAAGTGTATGTGTGTGTGTTCTTAGATAGCTAGGGGTAGTTATAATATATAAGATATAAATTACTTAAAATTTCAATGGTGCTATGAAAATCATAGCAATTAAAAGTTATATTTATATATATATATATATTATATATATATATATTATATTATATATATTTATATGTTATATTATATGTTGGGTAGCTCACTATCGTTATGTTAAATGTGTATTCCTAGGTAGCCATGAGTAGTTATTAAATATGAAGTTAATTTACGTGCATTTTCTCTATGAAGTTAATTCACTATTAATCAAGTTAAATCATTATAAGTTCTCAATTACAATATGATAACTATTTTAAAATAATATCTATTTAAAATTATATATAATGTATTCTGAATTTGATTTACTCTTCGTTTAAGAATTATAAAAAACAAGAAATGAATTTCATTATTTTATAATGTAAACTTCAAATCAAATAATTACAAAAATATATTGTATAAAATTGTTGGTTCACACCATCAACTTCTAAACAAAATACTGGCCTTCAATTTAAATTATTTCAATGATAAAAATACACAACTACCATACCAAGTTTTCTAGCCATAAAGTCTTTAATCTTGTCATAAACCTTTCTAAAAAATGTATAGGTTACCATTTAAATTTTCCCACTCATAGATATTCAAAATCACATTCAAATTGATAAAAATATATAGGATTGATTACAAAGTTTCCAATCTATTTACTAAAAAAAATGATATCTATATTAATCTATTACTTCATCTATTCGTTCAAATTCCTCACTATATATATAGTTTAGCAAAAAATATTGATAAAATCCTTTAATTACTTTTAATATCAATTAATAACATTTGCTATCAGGATTTTTCATTGATTCAAAATGTTGAACTTATCGTGTTTTTTTATTAGTCGACGAGCATGAATTCTCTTCCTTTATTCTCTAGTCATACTTCGGGTCTTTAGGATTATTTCCTTTATACTATTAATTTGCAAAAAATAGAATGAATTAAAAATAAATTGGTCTTCAACCATTATAATAAAAATCATAATAATCTATTCATTTCCATGATTTACCCTTCAACAATAAACTTGATTCAATATCGTTTAAATCAAATATGAACTTTGGGGTTGCAGAGGAAATGAATGGCCATATCAGAAAGTTAACTTCTTTAGACTTTTATAGTGATGGTAAAATTAAACCATTTAGTTTATAATGTTTTACCAACCCAATGTGTATTGTGTCTAATGGTGCACAATGTGATTGTTTTTTCAGAAGAAAAACCACATTTTCTTATATTAAGATAATATAAAAACTGTCTGAGTTACATAGAAAGATCCATATAATAAGATCCAAAGAGCCACAATTTTCCTGAAGATCCGAGATGTGCAGGGTGTTAAATGATCCCTTTCAAAAACCGGATCTTGAGATCTGATAAAAATACAGGTCCATATTTGGTAAAAATTGCAATACAATGCATCATGAATAAAAAACGAGAATCTCCTCAAAAAAAATGTTCATTTGACACATGGTAAGAAACAACAAAAAGGATTATGAGGCAAGGACAGTAGGTCCGATCAGCCAAAAATATCATGATTTGCCTTGATGCCAAGCAGAAGAGAAAACAATGGCCGCCTGGAGTTTTGGAAGATGGATTCATTTCTCCATTTCCACAAGGACCAACAAACCAAAGTAAACAAAGAGCGCCAAGGAGCTATCTGATCACTCCACCATTTAAAACCGTCCTGTACAGAGGAAAAAAAAAAGGTGAGGAAAACCAAGAGATATGGAAAGTTCATACCAGATAAGACGTGAAGCGGGACATTGAAAAAACATATGATAATTTGTCTCAACAGCATTCAGACACATAACGCAGCGGCCCGGACCCTGCCACCCTTTCTTTTGAAGCACCTCCCAAGAGAGATTTCTGTTCCGGAAAAGAAGCCACGTGAAAAGGATCATCTTAAGAGGGCAAGAGACTTTCCATAACGAGGGAGGAAAGATCAGTTGATCGGTGATCGCTGACCCTGAGGAAAGAGCTACATACAAATCCTTTACGTGGACAGATAAGGGAGAACGAGGCAGATTCCATGCAAGGACATCCTTTGTGCCGGTGCGACGAATAGCCAATCCCTGTAAAACATGCCGAACAGAACTCCAGATAGAAAAGATGGAAGGAGGCATAAGAAGGTCCACTTCATCCTTCCAGACCGGAGATGTAAAAGACCAAGATTTTATCAGTTTATCCCACGTGAAAGTGCCTCTTGAGTGGAAAAAAGAGACCAGAGCATGAGGAAGAGGAGAGGCCAAGCCATTCATAATGGAATCAAAACCTATGAGGATACTTGATCCCGAGAAGACCCTCCAGCGCAAGTTACCCATAAAGAAAGACTGGTTCTTTCTGAGACTATGCCAAATGGCAGACCCTCTTTTAATCCCCAAGGAATTCTATGCGCAGAGGAAATTTAAAAGGCATACACAGCACACATAAAATCATAAAAAATAACACAAGGATTTAACGTTGTTCACCCAACCAATTTGGGCTACATCCACCAAAACAGAGGTATCGACAATCTTATTATCCAACAGGAGATTACAACAATTTTAATTCCTCACACACTCTCTTCACTACTCAATATCCTCTACGGGCTTATATTTTTATAGCTAGGAGTATAAAACTGAATCATAAATTCTCTCACAACAAATATAGGATGCAATAACTCCTCCTCAACAAAATGGAGCTAATATAGCAACAAATCCTCTTGTTGTCACCTACATGAGATTTTTGCCCAATTTAATAAAACATAAAATCTCAACAGCGTCTGCTAGGACACTTAATCAAATTTTGGTATCGATTAACAATATAAACTCGATATCCACGACAGACTAAATACGTAGGATGACATGAAAATTTTGATGGATTACATGGTGAGTGAATATGGAGGTGATCATTCTAGTATACAAACATCTATAATATTAATTAGTCAGGCATAAATATTCTATATTTTGGATATGATATCATCATTACCACGTTAGTGGTCCAACTCAATTGCCACGTTTGAATTACTTAAAAATTAATGCCCAAAGAATGATATGTCATTAATGCCACATCAATGATCCAACTTGGTTGCCACATAATCGCTAATGACAGTATGCCAATAAACATTAGAAAGAAAACAAAATGGACTCATCATTGATATCCAACATTCAAAGGAAACAAAACTAAAATTTTAGGATTACATCTAAATCCAAATGTGAGGCATCCAACCTCTGTCACTTCTAAAAGAACTTGTTAATAATGCATTTGTATCCATATGTCAGCATCACATTGAACATCTAGAAGAAAACTCAAGCAACCTTCTTTTTGATTCAGACCTGGATTGCCCTTATATAAGTATTCAATATATGGATTCATTCAACTTGGGAATTCTGAATTAAACCTAGAGTACTCTTGGACATATTTTTCCTTTTTGAAAATGGTGACATTCTACCAAATAAAATAAAAATGAAATCAAACCGAAAAGGACCGAAAAGGTAATGGAGTTGTTCTATAATGCAGACTTTTGGAGATTCCGGTTGACCCGGAATCCGGCGGAAGAAAATGAGGTATAAATCTTGATTTTTGCAGTTAAAAATGGTTTTTTAACTGCATATTTGGATTCAGCGGCCCTGGAAAACCCCTGGGAGCCATTGATTGTGCAAAACTTAGCTATCAAACTGGGATTCCCAATTAAAATTGTTGCCGGATTTGACCGTAAAAATCCGCCTTGAAAAAAACTTTCAAAAGTCGCGTTATTAGGCACTACTGCAAAGGTCAATTCTTAAGGAAAAATCATTTAATAAACAAGCCTAAAAAACTTGCGAAGTTTATAATAAATAAAAATCAAAAATATAGTATATTTGTTTATATGTAGTTAAATTATTGCAAACATATAAAATTCATAATAATAAGTAATTATTTAGAAGGTTTCATTATTTTATGATTTCTTTATATATATGCATTTATTATGGGGTTTTTGTGTAGGTTATAATAATTGCGATTAATTTTAATAAACCAATTATTCTTTTCCCTTTGATTATCTTTAAGATGATTTTTATATGAAATATAATAAATGTTTTTTTATTTTAAATTTTGAAATATACAAAAATTTATTATATTTTTTTCATCTATTTGGATTATTTTATAGTGGAAAAGGTGGATGAATCAATTCACAAGATCATTTTTACCAAGGAGACTTAGTTTGGCAAATTAGGGTATGAAATTTTATGAGATAAGTTTGAGTCATTAAATGGTGTTTTTTTGGGGTAAAACTTTATCACTTAAGTGTAGCACTTTTTTGTGATATTCTATGCATAACTACCTATTCAATAGTGTAAGAATCATCTCAATCAGAGTATGTATGTAAAAGTTATGCCACTCAGAATTTGATCTTCCTATATTGACCACCATAATTCATGAGCATGCCATGCCATCCTTGATTATCCATGGAAAATGGGATAACCACATGATCATGATGAAGAAGACTCCAAAATAATCCATATTGTAACTCTAATTCAGAGTTGAAGGAGTCAAACCTAAACATGAGTAGGCTATCAGGTTGTGTTATCACTAGGTCACTAGGAGGAAAAGGGGTTCCATTCTGTTCCCTAGATGAGTAAAGTAGCCAAAAGTGGACAGGGAGAGAGAAAATAGAGGGGATTGTGCATTGTAACATCCCATAGGCCACATGCCTCACTTCTTTGTACTTGTATACATTTTACATTCAGAGAAAAAGAGCAAAGCAACCTCACCTTCCAACTAGGTTTTCTCTAGAAAGGTTTCCCAGGTTATATCTGGTGTTAATTTGTCGTCTGTGAGTTTTATTTTATTGCTATCTATTTTATGAATAATTATAATTTGCATGCGTAGATACTAAACAACAATTAATAGATCCATAAATCCAAGGAGAAATAAACCATGTACTGCATATTGCCAATTTTAAGATTAATTTTATCAGAACTGTTGTGATGAATTGTCTAATGTAATATCTATCGCAATTTACGAATTAATAATTGTGAAAAATAAACTTGTAAGTCTAAATACCCAACACCTTCTACTATTTTTGCATAGATCACTAAATTAATTTAATCTAGCCAGCAATGATTTTATTTTTTTAGCCAAAATGAGTAGATTTTTATATATAAAAAATGCGTCCGTTCATGTGCAAAATCGAGATTTTACAAAGTATTTTCAAGCCTACTGAGGGCTGTTGATACATCAATTGTTCCACTTTCCTTCTATAAGAGTTTTCACTTTGGTTCTTACAAAAATTTATCATTCTAGAGATCCTATAGCTATATATTCGACAAAACTGAAAAAGTAATTATTTACATTTGAAGTATGCCATTCAAGGTCATTTGTAAAACTAGAGAGAGAACAAACTAAATGTCCATTGGCATCAGACTGTTTAGATTCAGTCTAGTTGATACTTCTTCATTTCTCCTATTCAAATCCAACCCGGTGGAGTCTTCTTCATTGATCTTGTTGCTCTTCTCCATCTTGAGCTTCAACTATTCGATTTGCTGGCGCAACATCCACCTCATATTCCAATTGGCGAATTCATTCCTTCTTCTCCAATTTCCCCTCCTGCATGGCCATATTCTCCAGTTTCTATTGATGGATGCAACATTACAGCACATCCAAACCATCTGGTATCTCTAAGTGATCCTACACACATTTTTTGCAGGCCTACTTTTTTCTACCATCAACCAGAGAATTACTCACCCTCGACCCCCCTGTCCTAGGCCTGTGATGACCCCAAGAGCTCGACAGGGAGTTATCCTTAGCATAATTGTTGTGCACACTCATATTTGTCTTCAAACTATCATTGGCAAGCCTCTCTAGGATTCCACAGACCCCCCAATCATGCACCCCCAACTCTAGTATACCCATGATCCACAACTCCAGGAACCCACAAACCTCCAATTCTAAATTGTCCCTAAGGTTATGTTCCAAAACCCCTTCCCAGTCCACCAGAATAGCAATACTCATATTCAAAGCTCCCATACTAGCAACCACACTCACACTAGCAACACTCAGACCAAAAACTCTCACACTAACAACACTCAGACCAATAGTTCTCACACTAGCATCCCACTAAAAATCAACACTCGAGTTTTCTCTATTGCAACTGTTGCCTCTAGAAACCACCTTGTGTTCATGCACTACAACCCAAACCCAACAATTGATACTCAGAGTCCCCAACTTTCGCTGCTAGGCCTTTGCAGAGGCCACCTAAGTAGAAAATAACTTTAAACCATATAAACAAATCATACTATTATTCCTTAAATAGAATATGCAGGACTGAGTGATGATGGATTACTATGGAGTGGTACTGTTGGAGCTGTAATCCCGATGAACCTCCTTAAATTCCCAACAATTTTCCATTATTTCCCAACTGTTCTCCTGGTGCGTAATTCTCATCCAAACCTTCCTCCCATGAGTGACCAGAACATTTCTGAGCAAGGGAATTAATTGCTTCTCCAAAATTCCCATTAAATTGCTATCACCTGAGATGATGAGATGACCTTTGCACCTTGATCCAGGTTGTGGGGGATCGATATTCACGCTGTGTAATCTACTAAGCACAAGTGCAGTACTAAAATGATGAATACATATATGTCACAACTACAAATAGAGGAAGCCCTTGCCACGAGGCCTAAGGACAGGTTAGGACCCGCATGGTTCGATGTGACAGGGGCCAAGGTGTAGTGGATTGAAGGAATCTGGGGAGGGGAACATAACATAGAGGAAAGGAGGAGGGATGAAATAAAAGAAAGGATTAACAAGAAGAGAGGGGGGAGAAAGTCAAAGGATAGGGAAGGGAGGGTTAAATAGAGAAAAGGGGAGGGGTTCGGAGGGGAAGGGGGGGGTCAAAAAGAGAGGGAAAGTGAGGAGGGAGGAGAACTTACAGGCAAACTTCATAATCCAAATTGATAATACTTGCTAACTTCTTAGCTAGACCAAGAATAACTTCCTCAACCCAATACTTGAAGATTATGGATGCAATTAGGGGATGCAAATCATTCCCTTGACCTTGTTCACAATAATTCTTTCTTCACTCAACTGGCAAGCCTGGTTTGCCTTCTTTTCGACTTCTTGATTATTCCCTCTTAGGATATGAAAAAAGGACACAAAATCGAAGGAGGGGATCAACCCTTGGTATCTCTTGATAATTTGATTTAGGATGATGTTTTTTCTTATTAAGTATAGTTCATATGCCTAATGATCAACATGGAGTCCCCTAAGACCTAGATTTTTCTAATGCCCTTCTTCTGAGCCAATGTTAGATTAGGAAAAAAACCATAAGATTTTGCTTGGTTGTTTCTCTTCCTTCCAATCCCCCAAGCATATCTATATTTGATGATTCCTTCAGGATTAATGAGAATCCCTCCCCCTCATGCCACCCTAGTAACCAATAATGAAATTAGCCAACAGGGCCAATTTTTTTTCTACCATCAATGTTTACATGCTTTTTCTCTTCATATACTCTTACTTGGTATTGTTCACTGACTGTGAGCATCCATAGCCCCAACAAAGATGTCATAACACCATAGAAACATGGTCCTATTGCTAGCGAGCATCCATAGCCTCGATGGATTTGCTTGTACTTCCCACACTTAGTGCTTTCAACTTCATCTTTTTGTTAATAAATTTACTTCACCCTTTTGATTTATGAATGAAAATATGATTGTTAGGAAGTGGGGTCTTAAAAGAATTGTTTATTTATGAAACTATTGAAACATAAAAACTCAATGTTAAGACTATTTTCCACTTTCGGTCTCTTTTTAGTTTAGAGTAAAGATTTTGCAAAAGCAATGCTAAAGTGGTTTTTTTCAAAATGCAAATCTTTGAAAAATAAGTATAGCTTAAATATAACCTATATAACCTTGTTTGACATCGTTATTATTAATAATATTAGTATAACATAGATTATATAACCTTGTTTAACATCGTTATTATTAATAATATTATTATAACATAGATTAATGATATATTATAGTTGAGAAATAACTTATTTATACTAAGTATTATATTTATATAATTATTAACTAAATTTAAACATTAACTTTTGAAATATTATGGATAATAAGAATAATCATTATTTTTTTCTCTTAATATTTTAGGTATAGTAATTTTTTTTTTTAAATGGTTTGTGATTATATGAATAAAAATAAAATTGCAATATAATAAATTAAATAAGGTTGTATTGTTATTATTATTATTATGTTCATTAACTTTTACATTTTAGTGATTTTAAATTGAATCAATAATATGTTTTATTATTGTTGATTGTGATTTTATGAATAAATATAGAATTGCAATATAAAAAATTCAATTAGATTGTGTTGTTATTATTATTATTATTTTCATTAACTTTTATAGTTTAGTCATTTTTAATTGAATCAATAATATTTTTTATTATTGTGGTTCTTGCTTGATTTAACATTTCATTGATCTTACACTTCATTATAACATCTTTCTAAAATATGCATATTTATTTATGTTTTTCTTATTATATTTGATGTCATTTTTTATTTAGCAAATAATTTATAAAATAAAATAATAGGCATCAACTCTATTATATATAGCAAGTTGCCAAGATTAAAAAAAAAAATCATCAAAGTCAATTAAATTATAAATTTATTATTATTAGTTATAAAAATAATTAATATGTGAGTGAAACATAATTATATTTAAAAAAATATGTAACAGTATTCTTAATCATGGAGATTCACGACACGTTATCCTGGAAATTCTTAATTTTTAAATAGTTCTTTTTGCAATATCATGGTCCAATACCACAAATTATCAATAGTGACAAGCCCAATATGACATGTGTTATGACATTTTATTTAATTTCGTTCATAGGTGCTCTGGAGCCCAATATGATAGAGATATTGCAATGTAATGTCTTGTTTAATTTTTGATTCAGTGAAATTACATTAAAAGAAAAATAAAGTAAAAAATTAATAGCTATAGTTATTAATAAAGCATTGTCCTTAGTCAAATTATATACAAATAAAATAATAAAACAAATAATAAAATAAAATAAATTTAATAATTTTGTTTATTTATAATTATAGTTGATGATGACAATGATTAACGTCCACTAAGACCAATGTGGTCTATCAACCTTCAAGAAAAGAGAGACTAATTGTCATTCTTCAAAATCTTGTTTCAGTGTTCAAGAAGCACGAAAATAAGTGTTCCAAGATCGCTATAGTTGGGATGGATTACTAAGTCAAGAAGATTGGAGGTGTGGCTGATGATAGGGAGTTGATAGAGGATGTGGACAAGAGTCGAGCAGTCTAAAAGGAAGTTCTTTTCATCTTCCACCTTCTTAGTATCATAAATCTGAGGGATCCTTGGGAGTAGACCACCCCCCAGTCTCACTCCGAAGATCATGAGAGTTAGTTATAATCCTAGTGATGTTCATTTTCTTCTTAGTGCTAGTCAATATAGATAGATAGTTCTGGTTATCAAGGGTGGGGTTGATCACCTCCTTATAGTACCTTAGCTTCCTTTTACCCTCCAACTCCTTAGCATCCCACATCTTGTCCTTAAAACTAGAGGTAATAGTATCTTTGATATTTTCCTTGCTTCCCATGATGATCTCATCCTTAATCCTTCAAAGGTTGAGCCAAGACTGAGCATTGTGATGCGAGCCACGCTTGAGGCGCAAGTGAGGGTTTTGACTAAACTTAAAAGCAATTTTTGGAAGTCTCTTAGATTCTATATTGTGAAACTTCTTCTTATACATTAGATACCTAAATTATATTAAAAAATTAATAACTACCATTATTAATAAAACATTGTACTCAATCAAATTACATAAAAATAAAATAATAAAACAAATAGTAAAATAAAAAACATAACTAATTTAAAACAAATTTTCACTATTAAGTTTAAATACTACTATAACTATTTCAACATATTCCATAGAAAATAAATATCTATTATTCACTTAACCATGTGAAAAAACCTATTCTAAAATAAACATAGATACATAAAAAAATCTATGCAAAAATCTAATAAATAATAAATATTCCCCGTTAGAAATATTCTTACTACATATATCCCAGATTCAATATAGAACAAATGCAATCTAAATAGACAAGATTAAAAAAACACTAACTGCTGGTTTTTTGAGAGGCAACTCGCCTTCCTCCATAGATGTACCATCATAATCACATATTTCCTTCGTATAAACTATAAAAATAACACGTGATGCGAACAAAGTTATTTGCATCTTTGAAATTTCCTTAATAAAACAGATTATATACATACACACACGTTGTATTTACTAATTATATATAATTATAGTATTAAGGGGTTTACGCAGTGCATTATATTAGATATCATTTTGGGATTCAATTGTGTTAAGTAAGTCATTCACGTATGACCATTTCCATGAGAGGTAGTCGTAACTAACTAATTTCGCATGATTTTTGAACAGTTCACTTAGCACTCATTGCATCGGGTGATGCTCACAGGGGTGAAGAAGTGGGATTGAAACTAGTGAAATGAATCACATAGTGTCAATCATCACTTCCGGGGCTTGTACTCAGTAACCAAGACTTCCCGGGAGGTCACGCATCCCAGATCGCCTCTGGCTCAAGCGCGCTTAACTGTGGAGTTTTTCCCACAATCAAGCCTTCTTAACTTGCTACCCCAATTGAATCCCAAAATGATATCTTATATATAATTATGTTGCTTTTATTACAAATATATTTAAATTATAATTTTTTTATAAGATATTTGAAAAATGAATATTTAAATAAAATTGATTTTTTATTATGAAAATAATAATTAAAATAAGATTTAAAAATGTTGAATATAATAATTTTTTTATAAATATTATATATTTTTATGTTTTTTGGTAGGTAAGTAACCATGGAGGATTTGAACCAATGATCTATTGTAAGGAGTGCCTTAACGATGCACTCATTCACCGTCAATCCAAGGAGTGCTTTAATAGTGTACCATTCACCGTCAATCAAGGAGTGCCTTAATAGTGTACCCATTCACCGTCAATCCAAAGGCCCTTGAGCTTTAATATACTTTTATGTTATTATCGAATATTTAATAATTTTAAATTGATATTTATTTAACAAAATTATATGATTAATATTTTATGTGTAATCAATTTTTAATTTTTTAGAATGAGAAAAAAAGCACATGTGTGGGTGGGAATAAAACTTCCCATGTGGAGAGATAAATGAGAGAAAAGGGTTCAACTGAGGTTGAGTTACAAAACTTTATTGTGCTTAAGTAAAAACCAATAATTAATAATAATAATTATAAAAAAAAAAATAAAGATAAATTATGGAGTGTTAATAATTAGGAGTATGTGCTTTTTTTAAGTTCAAAATTGATGTTCCTAGTGACTGTAAATATTTATTTACTGTAGTAAAACAAACATGATACTTATTATTATTTAAATTTATACATTTAAGATTTTAATTAAGTTATGCATAAAACAAATGTTTGAGTGATAACAAATTTTGTAACTCTCACATGTTAAGTAGTTAGGATAGGCAGTTACCTATCCCTAACTACTTCCTTGAAGATTTATTCTCGTGGAAGAAATCAAGAGGGTATTGGTACCTGAGATGAGGAGAGGAGAAGAAAATGACATGTTTCAGTGCTGATATGTCAGACGGGTCCAGGAGCTAAGTTTGGTTAAGACCAGATAGTTGTGAACGATAAGGTTGTTACTCTTACAGGAAAGCATCTGTCATGTGAGCAACAGCTCAGGGGGAGACTTTGGCCTGAAAGTGAGTCTCATGGTTGGGAGGAAACTTGACAACTTATAGTTGAAATTTGGTCCAAGAGGACAACAATAAATGCTATAGGGAACAAATAAGTATCTTTGTCTTGAATATGAACCATACTGTTTAAAATAGGAAATTATGAATTTCTGTTTTAAAGAAATAGTTTGAGTTATTTCAACAAAATTTTTGAATTGCTTGTAGGAGTATTTTGGGCAAATGAATAATTCGCAGGAAAGTGCAAAACTTTAAAGAAAAATCCACAGTGGAATAAACTGTACAGAGATTAGAACTATTATATACCAAACTTTATGAATCAAGGTTATAAACTCTAGAAAGATTTCTAGTAAATAACGATTTTGCTAGGAAACTTTCACAATAAGAGAAAACTTAGTTCTAGCAAGAATATAGTACTATCTATAGACAATCCGGATAGGAAATTACTGTCACAGGGTCATATATTTTCGAACCCCTAGCAAGTAAAGAGACAAGAGGAAATAGTGGAGAATATTTTACGGTTTATTAAGTTTAAGTTTCATTTAAAAAAAGGAACCGAAATAAAATTACTCTAAGAAATTTGGGCATAGTAGACACTAAATATTATATATTAAGAAGTTCTACTGTGCAATAAATAACACAGAATATTAGAAACATTAACTAGTTAAGAATGGAAATGTGGGAAAAGTAAACTAAAAGGTTTTATTCTGAAGAAAATGCAAAGGAAAAACGTATAATCGAACTCTCATCAAGACATGGGTAAAAACCCAACTATACAACAATGAATTGCATAATATACTAGGTGAAATAAAAAAACCTCAATTAAAGATTAATAGTTTAAACACCCTCAATATACCAAAGAAGGACGAGATAGTTTAGAATAAAAACCCTATGGAAACTGAATAATCTATTGACCTGTACTAAGTGAAGAATTCGACATGCATTCAGATACATATAATAGATGGTAAACAAATATGCAAGACACAGAGTAATTCGACACAGTAAAGTTTTGTCGAATTAGAAAAGTCGAAAAACAAATATCATCCTTCCATGTCTGCCGGAGTTAAATAACATCAAGATTTCAAGGGAAAACTAGCAACCCATCTCTAGAATGCTACCCAAAAACTTATAATTAAACAAAAAACGTTGGCTTCATGAATAGAGCCACGTATTATAGTGCTCTAGCATCCATATTAGAGATTTAAGAGGCATATAGACAACAACTGAAAAATTCCATGCATAGCTCAAGGATTTAAACAACAAAATGACAAAGTCAAGACATTGAATCCCTCAAGGCTCTGAACTCTTCATTCCAAGAAAAATTCCAGAAAAATCTGCCACATTACCCGGAGCTTTTATAGAGCACTAAGATTGCAAATCTGCGGACTGGAATAGGATGGTAGGATCTTGACTCAAAATGTCCATTTCTCTCATGCTAGAAGCCCTTGGCGAGCCTTAGCCAACAAAAAATTCTGTTAGTTAAGGGTTTAACAAACTTAAAGCAACAACAAATGAAAAGACGAAAAGTTTACGTAGGAAACTCACACCCCATACCTGGAATGATAAATTGTGGGCGAAACACTGGGGCTGACTCAGAAATCCATCCACCAAACAAGCAGTCATGAAAAAATTATAATAGAGCAAAGGATGTAACATCACCAATGAGAATAAACAGAGAAGAAACTGTTTGAAACCCTAAAGCCGTGACTCGGGGCCGGGCAACTTTGCCAAACGAAACGAGAAATGACAAATTCACCCAAGTACACACCAGATAAAGGAGATAAGGTGATCACTATCAACCATTTGATAGAGTTGAGCCTGATCAAACTGTCGATGGGGCGACCATACCAAGACTGTGCTGGACAACTAGTGAGCATCTAGAAGGGTCCAGTAGTCACTCCCGCCAACCCTTGGGGTGGGAATCCAAGGTTTATAAATTAGTACTTGAAGTCATTAAACTTGATTCGAATGTAATATGTATACCATAATGACAATAAAACCAAATGTGCTTTGTTACGTGTAATATGTACTAGGTAGATATCAAACAATGAATCATACTTATCCTTATAGTAATATGTACATCAATGATTTAAGGATGAGTATTTTTTTTTAACTATAATATCATTGCACTATGGTAATTATGTTTTTATTTAGAGTTGTGACAAGTGGTATCAGAGTGCTCAGGTTACAAAGCTGTGACCTCTAGAAATAAATGATTAACAATATTTGTGATATGCACAGAGAGAGAAAAAGAAATAAAATAGTCAACATGAGGAGGACTGGAATTACACCCCACAGATCCGTGTCAGGAGCAGGATTGACATATTTTCAAGAAGCCAATCCTGAGGTATGGGTACAGTTGGGGGGAGAACCACAAAATACCAACACTGCAATCTTGGAAACTGTGCAGGAATTGAAAGATAAGATGACCTGGTTATGGGCATATAATGAAAGGCTGATGTAGGAGCAAGAAAATATTGTGAAGAGCTTGTCTGATAGACAGAATCAATGATAGCCAATTACTAGCCTAGAGCATGGGAACATGACTGGTGAACAAGAATTTTGAACCAAGTATTTAGGAACAGAAGGCGGCGAAGAAAATCAGGGGGAAAAATATGATAATGAATCAGAACACAAAACACAAAAAAGACAAAAGATAGAACTGCAAGGAGAATTCTGGAAATAAAGCCGCCCCTCTTTGATGGTGAACAGGAAGAGGCAGCTGAAGCCTGGCTTATTAATATGAATAAGTACTTTCAGCTATATGAATACGACCATAACTTAAAGGCTTGCTTTGCCATCTTTTAGATGCAAGGAAAAACCACCTTATGGTGGGAAGAAGTAAAGACGGTAAGTGGAGTGAATGAGCAGAGCATAACTTGGGAAATATTTCAAAGATATTTTAAGGAGAAATATTTAACTAAGAGATTTTATGATGAAAAGGCAAAGGAGTTTCATGATCTTCGATTGGGTCAGTTCTCTATAGATGTGTTCATAGCAAAATTTACATCCTTGCTTCAATATGTCCCTTACATATGGGAGGAAAATATGAAAGTGCAACGATTTATCAACAATCTACTGCTGTTCATGAAAGAGCATCTTGAGTTTGATAACCCGAAGACCATGGATGAAGTTATACGAAAAGCTTGGATATGCTATCAAAAAAACAAGCAAAAGGGAGATGTGGGAAAAAGATGGGCTGATAAAAAGAGAATTAATTTTCCTTCCAGCAACAAGGGAAATAAAGCCATAATCAACAAGGGACCCCATAAAGGGCAGGCAAATAGAAATACGAATAGAAATCAAACCAGATTTAAACTTCCAGATGAGTCCAAGGCTAATGAACAGTCAAGTAGAACTGAAGTGGAGATAGCAGCAAGACCCCCCCTACAGTGTTGGGGATGTGGAGGACCAAATTACATAAAAAATTGTCCCTATCGCAAGGGAACTGATCAGGTTACATAGATTCAAGAAGCATCAACTATGGGAGAAGTGGCAAGAAGCACTTTAAAAATCAATGCTGTGCTTGAAGACCATCAGGAAGAATACCGACTAACCATGGTAGAATTTGAAGGTAAAATATTCAACCAAACTATATCTATTTTAATTGGTCTAGGAGCTACTTCAAGTTATATTATCCCTAAGATAGTAGAACAATGTTGTTTGCAAGCTGTTAAATTTAAGAGTCCTTGGTTAGTACAACTAGCCATGGGGCAAAGAGAAGGGTGTTGGACAAGGTTAGTAGCTGCCCCTTAAAGTTAGCAGGTTAGCCTCTTGTGGCAGACCTAAATGTATTGCCCCTAGGATCATATGATGTCCCAATGGGCATGGATTGGTTGGAAAAGCATTGGTCTCTCATTAACTATAAAACCAAAACTATTAGCTATATGGATGAAGAAGGAAAGAGGCAGGAAATTCAAGGCATAATTAGACCTCTAAAATTAAGATCAGTAACAACTTCTCAGTTAGCAAAATGTATTAGGAAAGGATGTCAAATTTACGCAATAAAGGTAGGATATTCTAATTTAAAGGAAAAATATGTTTCTTTAGAAAATATACTTGTAATACATAATTTTCCGAATGTGTTTCCTGAGGAAATTCTGGGACTTCCTCCAAAAAGAGATATAGATTTCACCATTGAGTTGATTCCAGGAGTTGCTCCGTTATCTTGAGCTCCTTATCGCATGAGCATACCAAAGTTGATAGAATTAAAAATGCAATTACAAGAACTGCTTGATAAAAAGTATATCCACCCAAGCATATCACCTTGGGGAGCCCCGATACTTTTCATTAAGAAGAAGGATGGAACCCTTCGAATGAGCATGGATTACCACCAGTTAAATATACTGACCATAAAAAATAAGTACCCATTACCTCGTATAGACAAATTGTTTGATCAGGTGTGGGGTGCAACCATGTTTTCAAAAATCAACCTTCGTTCAAGTTACCATCAGATCAAAATTAAGGAAGAAGATATAGCTAAAAAAACCTTTAGAACTCGTTATGGACATTACAAGTTCGTTGTGTTACCCTTCGGGCTAAAAAATGCTCCTACAACCTTCATGTGTCTCATGAACAATATATTCCATTAGTAATTGGATAAATTTGTGTTGATTTTTATTGATGACATATTAATTTACTCTTAGAATATAGAAGAACATAAACACCATCTCCATATTGTTTTGTAAACTTTAAGAGAACATCAACTGTATGCTAAGTACAACAAATGCGATTTCTTTAAAGAAAAAATTCAATATCTGGGGCATGTCATTACCAAGGATGGGATTGTTGTGGACTCAGAAAAGATAAAAACTATAATGGAGTGGCCAGTACCAAAAGACATGGTGGATATAAGGTCATTCATGGGCCTAGCCAAATATTATAGGCGGTTTGTTGAAGGATTCTCCAGGGTGGCATATCCCATTACTTCTCTGCAAAAGAAAGGAAACTTTTAAGTGGACCACGGAGTGTCAAAAGAGTTTTGATCAGCTTAAGCATTTACTTACCACTGTGCCTATTTTGAGCATTACAGACCTAAATAAAGATTATGTAGTTTGTATAGATGCCAAAAAGGAAGGTGTCGATGACATGCTAATGTAGGAGGGCATAGTGATTGCTTACGAGTCTAGGAAACTTAAGGAACACGAGCAACAATATTTAACTTATGACTTAGAGCTAATCAGAGTCATTCATGCATTAAAGTTGTGGCAACATTAATTGATGGGTAAGAAATTTATTGTAATGACTGATCATCATAGTTTAATTAACAATTTTAAGCATCCCACTCTGAATGCGAGGCAAGCCCATTGGGTTGAATTTCTAAGTGGATTTGATTTTGAAATCAAGCACTTAAAGGATAAGGAAAACTGGGTAGCATATGCCTTAAGTTGGAAGGTACACTATATATACGAGATCTCTTTTAGCGAGACACAAACTACCTTTAATGAGCTTATTAAAGAGGTAGAAAGCTAAAATTTCAAACAAAAATGAAGGAATATTACCACACTTAGGAAGGAATATTTCTGGCCTAGTATGAAGAAATAAGTGACTGAATATTTGGCTCACTATCTAGAATGTCAGTAAGTGAAAGCAGAGCACTGCCACCCAACCAGACTACTGCACCCATTTCCTGTTCCGGAATGGAAGTGGGAAACCATTTCCATCGATTTTATTATAGGACTGCCTAAGTCTAAAAGGCAGAATGATTCAATAATGGTGGTAGTGGATAAGTTGAGCAAGTCTCCTCACTTCATACCAGTACAATCAACCTACAAGGCAGTACAAATTGCTAACATATTCATGAAAACCATTTTTAGATTACATGGATTACTGAAGGTCATAATTTCAGATCGTGATGTAAAATTTACATCAGCTTTTTGGAAAGCCTTATTCGAAGGTTTAGGCACACAACTACATTTCAACACTGCATACCACCCTCAAATAGATGGGTAGACCGAGTGAGTTAATCAGGTAGTGGAAGATATGTTGCGAACTTATGTAATGCAACAACCATCCAAATGGGAGGACTACATACATTTGGTAGAGTTTCCATATAACAACGATTATCATACATCACTACAAATGAGTCCGTTTGAAGTATTGTATGGACGCAAGTGCAGGACACCTTCAAGTTGAGGTGGGCCAGGGGATAAGATAATGTTAAGACCAAACATGTTAAAAGAAATGGAGGAAATGGTTAAAAAAGTACACTCCAATTTAAACACTGCACTAGACTGACAAAAGAACTTCACTGATTGAAAGATAAATTTCTGGGAATTTCAAATTGGAGATCATGTTTATGTGTGTGTACGGGCCAAGAAGAGTAATTTACAATGGAACGGATGTGCTAAATTAACACCCTGATTTTGTGGTCCTTTCAAGATCCTGGCTTGAATCGGACCAGTGGCTTACCAGCTCACCTTGCCCAACCACATACGTTTGCACAATGTTTTCCATGTTTCAGTGTTAAAGAAATATATATATGATCCTAAGCATATAATCAATTGGAAAGATATAAAGGTAATTAATTTTAAGTTAATCTGTCAAGACAAGTTGCCAAAGAAAAGAACTAACTAAATTCTTTTTTTCGTATGTAGGTCGAACCGGAAGGCGAGTTCTCAGTCGAACCCCTGGTTATACTCGATTGAAGAGAATTCATGCTGCGGAAACGAGTTATCACCCAGATTAAAGTGCAATGGAAACACTTTGGGCTAGAGGAGGCCACCTGGGAGGATGAACAAGTTATGAGGGAGACTTTTCGAGAACTATTTGCAGCAGAGAAACATCAAGACAATGTTTAATCTTGGGGGGGAAGATGTGATGTACCCATTGATTGTAAATATTTATTTACCTTAGTAAAAAAATGGATATTATTATTATTTAAATTTACACATTTAAAATTTTAATTAAGTTATGCATAAAACAAATGTTTGAGTGATAACAAATCTTGTAACTCTCACATATAAAGAGTTAAGATAGACAATTACCTATCCCTAACTACTTCCTTGAAGATTTATTCTCCAGGAAGAAATCAAGAGGGTATTGGTACCTGAGATGAGGAGAGGAGAAGAAAAGGAGATGTTTCTGTGCTGATATGTCAGACGAGTCTAGGAGCTAAGTCTAGTTAAGACCAGATAGCTGTGAATGATAAGACTGTTAGTCTTACAGGAAAGCATTTGTCATGTGAGCAACAACTCGGGACGAGACTTTGACCTGAAAGTGAGTCTCATGCTTGGGAGGAAACTTGACAACTTATAGTTGAAACTTGGTCTAAGAGGACAAAAATAAATGCTACAGGGAACAGATAAACATCTTTATCTTGAATATGAAACATACCGTTTAAAATAGGAAATTCTAAATTTCTGTTTTAAAGAAATAGTTTGAGTTATTTCAACAAAAGTTTTAAATTGCTTGTAGGAGTATTTTGGGCAAATGATTAATTAGTAGGAAAGTGAAAAACTTTGAAGAAAAATCCACAGTGGAATAAACTGTATAGAGATCAAAACTATTATATACTAAGCTTTATGAATCGAGGTTATAAACTCTAGAAAGGCTTCTAGTAAATAACGATTTTGCTAGGAAACTTTCACAGTAAGAGAAAACTCAATTCTAGCAAGAATATAGTACTATCTACAGATAATCCGGATAGGAAATTACTGTCACAGGGTCATATACTTTCGAACCCCTAGCAAGTAAAGAGACAAGCGGAAATAGTAGAGAAGATTTTACGGTTTATTAAGTTTAAGTTTCATTCCAAAAAGGGAACCGAAATAAAATCACCCTAAGAAAATTGGGCAGAGTAGATACTAAATATTATATATTAATAAGTTCTACTGCACAAGAAATAACACTGAATATTAGAAACATTAACCAGTTAAGAATGGAAATGCAAGAAAAGAAAACTAAAAGGTTTTACTCTAAATAAAATGCAAAGGAAAAACGTATAATCAAACTCTCATTAAGACATGAGTAAAAACCCAACTATACAACAGTGAATTACATAATATACTGGGTGAAATACCAAAACCTCAATTAAAGCTTAATAGTTTAAATGCCCTCAATATACCAAAGAAGGACGAGACAGTTCAGAATAGAAACCTTATGCAAACTGAATAAGCTATTAACCTGTGCTAAGTAAAGAATTCGACATGCATTCAGATACATATTAGATGATAAACAAACATGCAAGACATAGAGTAATTTGGCACAATAAAGTTTTGTCGAATTAGAAAAGTCGAAAAACAAATATCATCCTTCCATGTCTATCGGAGTTAAATAACATTAAGATTTCAAGGGAAAACTAGCAACCCATCTTGGGAATACTACCCAAAAACTTATAATTAAACAAAAAATGTTGGCTTCATGAAAAAAGCCACATATTATAGCGCTCTAGCATCCATATAACAGATTTAGGAAGCATATAGACATCAATTGACAGATTCCATGCATAGCTCAAGGACTTAAAGAACAAACTAACAAAATCGAGACATTGAAAACCTCAAGGCCCTGAACTCTTCATTTCAAGAAAAATTCCAGAAAAATCTTCCACATTACCCAGAGCTTGCATAGAGCACTGAGATTGCAAATCTGCGCACTAGAACAAGATGGTAAGATCTCGACCCAAAATGTCCATTTCTCTACTGCTAGAAGCCCTTGGCGAATCTTAGCCAACATAAAATGCTGTTAGTTAAGGGTTTAACAAACTTAAAGCAATAGAAAACGAAAAGACGAAAAATTTACATAGGAAACTCACACCCCATACATGGAATGATAAACTGAGGGTGAAGCACTGGGTCCGACTCAGAAATCTATCCACCAAACAAGAAGAAACTGTCACCAACAAGAATAAGTAGAGAAGAAACTGTCTGAAGCCCTGAAGCCTTGATCCGGAACCGGGCAACTCTGCCAAACAAAACAAGAAATGACAAATTCACCCAAGGACACGCCGAACAAAGGAGATAAGGTGATCACCCTCAGCTGTTCGAAAAAGTTGAGCTTGATCGGACCGTTGATGGGGTGACTATACCAAGACTGTGCTGGACAACTGGTGAGCATCCGAAAGGGTCCAGTAGTTCGCTCTTGCCAACCCTTGGGGTGGGAATCCAAGGTTTATATGTTAGTGCTGGAAGTCATTAAACTTGATTTGAATGTAATATGTATACCATAATGACAATAAAACCAAATGTGCTTTGTTACATGTAATATGTACTAGGTAGATATCAAACAATGAATCATACATATCCTTATAGTAATATGTACATCAAGGCTTTAAGGATGATTATTTATTTATTTATTTTTATTTTGACTATATTATCATTGCACTATGGTAATTATGTTTTTATTTAGAGTTGTGACACAAAATCATATAAGTAGAGTATGTACATTTTTATAAAATTTAACCGTGAAATCTTAAAAAAAAATTCTTTTTCTCAAAAAATTCTTATACATTAATTTAGTTTTTTATTATCATTATTATTATTTAATAATTTTTTTTAAATTATTTTATATAAATCTTATAATATTTTATTAGATTAAAAGATAGTGAACTATATATAAATGTGAAGTGTGAAATACAAAAAACTATTTAAAAATAAAAAGAAAATACTCAATTTAATGGAAATAACATTTTATAATATCTTAACATAAAAATAACTCATAAAATTTTAATGAAATTAAATATCAAATAAATATAATTTAATATGAAATATTCCTAAATACTCCCATAAAACTCATTTTTTATAATATTTTCAATTTTCTTAATATATGTAGTTATGGAATTAACAACAATGACCTTGTTCTCATTAACAACACTCTACCTAAAAGAATATTTTGACCCATCTTAAAAAATAAAGAATATAAAAAGAAGATCTAATGAAATATGTTAACCCTAGTGATATTAAAGTTTCATTTTATAATCCTATAACATAATTATTGAATCATAGCCTTTGAAACAAACACAATACATGAATAAAAACAATGATATGAATAAAAACAATGATATGAAGAGGAATTCAAAAGATGTATAAATTTTGGTAAATGAAAGAAAAATCAACTTTAATTGCGTTGAATTTTATAGTTATAGTTGATTTTCATATGGATATATTTTTATTGATATTAAATATTTATATAAATATATTTTTTTAAGTTATATAAGTATATTATAAAACTAAAATTGCGCGTTTGTATTTTCAAATAGAAAATTATTAAAATCTTGTGTTCAGAATGAGATGAAATATATATATTTCATTAGGCTTATAATAAATATATTAAAATATATAGTAAAAATTATCCTATAAATCCCGTCAAAGGCATCCACAAAACTTTAAAATATATGATTTAATTAATTTAATATTTTTTTTTTTCAAATTTGGATGCATTTTTTTTGGTGAAGATTAAAAAAACTAAAAATTTGGAGTTACATATTGTTATTTTGTGCGGGAGATTAGTGCTCATCGAATCAGTATTAGTATTGGAAGCCATTCTAATACTCTCTCTTGGATCTCTAAAGGAATTTAAAGTTTGCTTTGAAAAAGTTGTTGTGGTTTTCTAAGTTTGCTTTGACAAAGTTGTTGTGGTTTTCTATAGAAAGGTTCAAAAAGAAAGCAAGACATTTGCATAAGTAAGATGGGAAAGTATTGCAATCCCAAAATATGGGTGGTTTGGGATTAAATAATTTAAATTGTTTTTTAGGCATTTGTTGCTAAAAGGAGGTTGGAGATTGTTATCTACAGTCAATTTATGGACGAAGGTAATATTAAGGAAATATATTTCCCTCCTTTCTTTGGAGGATTGGATCAAGAATCCAAATAAGAGCATAATAAATATTTCAACAATTTGGAAGGTTGTGATTGACTCATTCAAGGTCATCAGATCGAGATTGACATGGAGAGTGGAATTGGGCAAGTGGGTTCTAATTGGTCTCGATCCTTGGTTGACCAGTGGTGAACAACACATGCTTCCTCCTAAAGTGGTGACTTTTCTGGATGAGTAAGGTAAAATAACCTTAAATCAAATTGTTGATCCTGACAACACTTCTATTTGGTGCCAGGGATGGTTATTAACATGGGATCTCAATTTACATGTTGAATGGCATCAACTATGGAATAATTACACTAGAACTCTAAAAAATTCACACGTTAGAATAATTCATAGGGAGAATGAACTTCTTTGGATTCATTTGGTCCATGGGAACTATACCCTAAAAGAAGGATATATATACTCTTTGTTGATAAAGAACCTGAGGTAAAATCATGGTGGTGGAAACATATTTGGAAACTGAAACACCCAACAAAAGATCAATTATTTCTATGATGTCTATTGGAAAGTAAAATTCCAGTAGGAGACAATTAAAAAAAGAGATCATATCGTGGACCATCTTGGTGTGCCTTATGCAAAGGCACTAGGGAATCTATAGATCATTTGTTTATATCTTGTCCTATAGCTTCCGAGATATGGAATGTGATATATCAGGCTTTAACTGTGTGTATCAGGTGGCAGGGAGAATATTTTAATGGGACGTGGAGGTCATGGTGGAGTGAGACCTCTCCAAATAAATTATGGAACATTCCTCCGCTCATATTGTAGGACATTTGGCTTGGGAGGAATCATAAAAATTTTCAGGACAAATATATATATCCATAATAAATTGGGGCCCAGATTGTGGCGATTTATATTTTCCTTCCTAAAGAAGATCCTAGAACTAGAACTCAATAAATCGTTGTTGAACACATTGATCAATCTCTATTGTGGGTATACTTCAATGGCTTTGCACAAAACAATGAAATGTGTGGAGGAGGTGTCGTCCTTTATTTAAGTAATGATCATTACTTTAGGCTAAAGATTGGATCAGGTCCTGAAATAAACAATTTTGCTAAACTCTATAGTCTCAAATTGCTTCTTCCATTTGTCATAGAAAAAGGGTGCCGACAACTTCAGGGATTTCATGACTCTCGAGTGATTATAGATTGGTTTAACCAACAATCCATTTGCCACATGCACACACTAATCCCATCTTGGATGAAGTATTGATGATTAAGGGACAATTTGATCTTATTACATGTCATCACATTTATAGGGAGAGGAACTCCATTTCCGATCATTTATCCAAGGAAGGAACACAACAGGCATGGGGGATTTGACAGATATTAGAACAAAACGAGAACGATCACTACCAGTATTACCACTGAACCACCAACCATTTGATGAGACACATCATGCTGATGCATATCATATATATATATAATATATATATATATATATATATATATATATATAGATATAGATGATGATGATGATGATGATGAATGGTTAACGTTTTTAATTATCTGGCTCCTCGTCTTTCTTGGTGAGATTGGTGTTGTAGCTTTCTTTTTTTTCTCTATGGTCTTCCAACTTCCTTTATCTTGCATCTCCTTCATCTCTTCTGGTTCTTGGGACATTGGTGTCTTAGCTTCACAATCTACTGTGTTCGTCCTTTTGAAGATAGTCGGAGAAGAAGTTTGGTCTAGGAGATCTGCTTTGCTGTTAAATGAAGATTTATTTTGTGCGGTCGAATCCTCATAATTGTTGATTTGTTGGGCGGGGCTTTCTCCCTTCCTGCCTTGAGAGTTGTTTCTTTCTTGCCCGATTTCTTGTGGTTCAGAGTTTTCTCTAGAGTATTCTTCTTTGATGACAATGTAGTGTTCTTTTTGTGCTCCTTTCCACCATGTAGGTCCGTGGTGATTGTTTCTAGCAGAATTTTTCTGGGAGGCTTTTGGGCAATTTTTGGCTAGATGCCCTCTCTCAAAGCAGGATCGACATCTAAAGAGGACACTTTCGTAATCGAGTTTCTGGTTCCACACATAATCTTTACTTGTTAGGTTTATTTCAGCTGGGAATCCGGCGCTGAAATCCATTTCCACACAGATGCGTGTATATATATATATATATATATATATATATATATATATATATATATAAATAAATATATATATATATATATATATATATCTATATTATAGACACACACACACACACACACATATCTATACTCAAATTTTTTGGTTTTTTGATCATATATATAATATATATATATATATATATATGGGCAACAATTATATATCTTGCAGGACAAATATTTACAATTGTTTTTATCTCTTGATACTTTAACAATAATTTGTATAATTATGTATTTGGACTATACTTGGACATACTTTGTTGATGATTGTTGTATGATTAAAAATATTTTTTGGATATGCTATTAAAAATATCTCCAATATGTAATTTTCATATATACTTTAATGAAAATTACGATTTTTCCCTAGAAAAAGAAAACCTTTTTTCAATTTTGATATGATAGATTTTTGGACAAAATAATATTCATATCTAACACTATTGTATATAGTAAATATAGTTCTAAATCTTTTCTCAAAAATCTATATTGGAGAAACTTGTAAAAATTGTTTTTTACAAATCTTAGTGGTTCATTTTGAAAGAATAGTTTGAATAATTACGCCATAAGGTGTTTCCCCCCGGGAAGAAATTCCCTCTTGCCCACCTGTCATTACTTTGGATCATTGGATCTTATGTTAGACGACTGGAGGATTTCCAATCCTTGGATCATCAAGACAAATTTCGTTGGAAGGAAAGACTAAACCCTAACAATTTTTTTATTTTTATTTTTATTTTTTTTACAGGTATGCGTAAAATCTTCCATGGTCATTGGTCGATTGCATCTAGAGCTATGTTCCATTGATGTCCCAACAAGATGCACTTATGCACTTCTGTTACAGTTCCAATTCTCTCATTTTCTACCCAGCGATTGGTGGCTTTCACCTAAAGCTTTAAGGTTAGTACATCTGTGGTTGTTGGGAGTAATGGTTGGCCACTGTTTCACCTACTATTGTCACCCTAAGACTGGTAGTAGGTGGCAGGATTGGTAGAGGAATAACAAATACTACTGCTTGCCTACCACCCTTTACTAGGAGCAGAGAGAGATTTCATTGTGGGGGTGAGGTAGGTATCCAGGATTGGCAGAGCTTACGATATGAACTATGCATATTGCCTTCTTACTGCCTTTCCTAAACAACACTGCCTACTTTCGTGTTATGTTAGGATGATACCCACACCTTTCTTACTACATCTGGTTGTTGTAGCTTAGGCCATTTTGTTTTTTGAAACCTTGCTAGAAGGAGGGAATGGGGCTTTGCTGTATTGGAATGCATGTACAGTCAAATGCATGGGGGACATGCAAGAGGTTAGGTCACCTTCTGATATTAGGTCTCCATACGTGGAGACGCTGATCGAGGCCACTGTGCAAATTCTCTTAAAATACAGGCTGGAAGTAAGTATTTTGTTCAATGGCCTTGACCTCTTGTCTTAGATAACAATAATTTTCCTACCTACTATTTTACATATGAAGAAGCAGTTAAAACATTTGTTTTAGAGGAAGGAGGGCCCATGGGGCATTATCCCTTTAAGGGGGTCTCACTTTCCCCAGTCCATATGGGGTCTGTATGCAGTAACATTTTTGAAATTCCTTTCATCAATTTTCATGGAGTTAGAAAACATCTGACTCCATTTTATATCATGTGGCAGCTATAACTATGACATTGACACCTTTGATTGACCACTCGCTTAGATTTCACAAATGGGTTTACAAAGCCTTAGTTGTTCTGGTGACTACTTGCCCATGTGCATTGTATCTCAACTCCAGTGGCCATAGCTTGGGGATTAGTCCATGCTACTAAAACATGCCTCCTCATCAAATCTGGGAGGTATTTAGAAGTCCTGGGGAGGCTTAAGGTGACAACGTTTGATAAAACTTGAGCACTCACAGAAGGAATATTCACGGCAGTAGATGTAAAGTTTGTTGAGTCCAAAACCATTGATGAGGCAGAAATGGATATCTTGGTGAGTCATTATTTCATCGGAATCTGATTAAGAAAACTAACAATGGAATATTCTTTCTCTGCAATTGTTTTTGTAATAAATTTTCCACTAGAAACCTTAATCAACTTTAAAGTATTGAATGAATGCTGTAGGATACCAAGCCTTGAAAGTGGATCAAGTCATCCCATGTCCATTGCAACTGTATTACATTGTCGACAGAAAGGCCTAGAGTCATCAACAGAGGTTAAGGATTTCGACATGCTAGAAGGAGAAGGCATTTGCGGAGTGGTGGAAAGCCACAAAGTTTACATTGGGAATGCTTGTTTATAATCAAATCAGCTAGGTTGGACCGAATGTAAGTTTGCATCTAATTTCACATGAGGCCACCCACAAGTATTGTTTACTGTGTAAATCAACTATGTTTGAAAGAATTAACATTGTGAAACATGGTATATTGTAGATGTACCAGACACCTGGGGTATAAGAGGAGCTATTCATGTACCATTATTCAATAGAAAATGAGCATATCCTTGTAAAATATGTCAGTGAAAAATAACTGATATTTTGTCCTTTTATTTTTTAGTCAGTTGGTGTAGACGTCAACCAGAAGTTGTTATGCAACTACAATAGCCGCTTCTGAAGGTCATCATGAAGTATTAGGTATTCTTCTTAAGGTCAGGGCATCTTAGCTAGCTTGTGAGGATGCTCCACTGGAAGCATGCCTCTATGGTTTGACTAAAGCTGTTGAGTTACTAATCAACTCTGAAATGATCAAGCCATGAGCCTCTGTACATTCATTGGTTCATGCATGTTGTCTAGGTTTTGTTGAGATTACTGCAACCTTAATTAAGGCATGTTTCATATCAAGTGCTTGATAATCTCTTATTATGTGTATTTAACCATAAATAATATTTCTATGAAATTTTCTCCGTGATATAATATTTTTAAGTTTTCAATTATCTTCTAAGTTGTTTGTGATCGAAGTATTGACTGAGATTATAGACATGAAGTCTGTCATTTCATATTGAGATTTGAAATATTTGACATTTGATTTGATTGGTTGGGTTGTTTACAAAGTGGAGTGGATGAAAAATCATGGGATAGGATGTTGTTGCGTTCATCCAAGCCTGTATGCAAATATAGACTGCACACCACTAATTGCTTCTATTGTCAGTGGACAAGTTTATGTAGTGAAAATTTTGTTGGAGGTATTTTATATGCAATTTTTGACACTCCAGGTTAGATGTACTCCCCAAAACTGAATAAACACACAAAAAGAGGGACATTATTATACTCAACCCTAGCCAACATGAAACCCTTGATGATTTTCCATGAGGGCTATGCATAACCGTGTTTACATATATCTGATATCTAGTATTTTTGAGCCCCTAAGATCATAATATCAACTTCCAAATCACAAATAAGCTACCAATTCTAGAGTTGTGCCTGGGGCTCAATGGTAGAAATTTCTAGAAAATTCTTTTCCATACCCTTTAAGAATTTTAAACACAAAGGATTTTCCTATTTTTGAAATAAGTACTATAAATTATCATTATGGTTGAGTGCTTGTAGTGGTTCAATACTTTAAATACTTTCCATGTGATTTGTTTGTTGGAGCCTTCTTCTTGTGCAGTTTGGAAGAGATCCTAATGGTTAATATCTGGTTTTAATACATAAATTAAAGTGGACAAAGTTCATGTTTTTGTTTGTTCCCTTAACACTTTTTCCTCCAACTATAGGCTGGTGTAAATACAAATTGTAAAGTTAGCATCAGAGCTTGTTCATGGGATGTAAATTTAGGTGAAGAGCTACATGTTGGGGTAGGTTTAGCTGAACCATATAATGAATCGTGGTGTGTTGTTGCACACTTTGAAGCCAATGAAACTATTCTTAAACTGTTGTTGAAGCACTTATCCCCTGATAGTGAGCATTGGGTAAGAACACTAATGTCATGCAATCCTTTGCAATAATATGCAGGCAATCAATATACTTTTGGATGTTGGAGCTAATGATGAATTTTGTGTAAAAACAAAGAATGGAAATCAATTATGTCCTCTACACATGGCAGCTAAAATGGGTTGTCTTACTATTTTGAAGCATATGATATCACACGGATGTGATATGAATGCAATGACTAAGACAAGAGAAACTGTACTTATGCTACCTCTAAAGGCTAATCACCAAGAATGCATCAAGGAATTTTTATTTTCATGAGTTGATTTGGCAAAAGTAGACATGGATGGGAAAAATGTAGTCAACATAGCAGAAGTAAACAATTATGTTTTTTCTATCCGTCAAATTATTTCAGATGCAATAAAATCAGGGAAATCAATTTACTCTGGCAATCTTTAGAACATCTGTAGGCAAGCATTTCCGGTTGTTGGGTTGTGTTATATTCTTTCCACGTAGTTAATGGGGGATTAGGGGGGGGGGGGGGTCCCCCTATGTTGTGCCGATTGTGAAGCGGGGTGGGGGGTCACAGGGGATTTGAGGTGTACCCGTATCCCCCCCCCTTTGTTGTGCCGATTGTGTAGCGGGGTTGGGGGGTCACAGGGGATTTGAGGTGTACCCGTAATCCCACTTTATGGGGTCCAGGACAGCACCCCGAAAATTTTGGTTTTGGACCCTATGTTTGGATGGCGAACCCACTTATGGTTTTGTGCATGATTTTCACACATATTTTTGGACACGATGGTTTTTGGTCCATGGTATTGGATGCTTCAGCATGTATAAATATGTATTATAGCATTGAAAGGAACATAATGAAAAATCAAGCTGGTAGTCTTGCTTTTGGGATCTAGTGGGAAAATCTTTGTGTATATGTGTTTTATGTGTTATGCTCTCACATTGTTTATTTTTTGTGTTTTAGAATTGGTATGCAAGTAATTTCTATACAAGGTTAAAACCTACATTTGGTATCAGAGCAATTTTGGCTTCAAGGGGACGCCTTTATTGCTAGGGGTTTCGCTCGGGCCTGTGGTAGACCCTGTTCAGTGGGAGATATGCGAGATTGATTCTGGTGGTGAAAGAAGATGGTGAGCAGTGGGAAGATAGAGATCGAGAAATTTAATGGTCAGAGATTTGAGTTGTGGAAACTCAAGATGGAGGATCTGTTGGTGGATAAAGATCAGTGGATTGCAGTAGATTTGGGTACTAAACCAACAAGAGTTTCTGTCAAATAATGGAAGAAGTTGGATCGGAAGGTAAAGAGCACAATACGATTGTGTGTCTTAGATTCAGTATTGCTGAAATCAGGGGAAGCTATGGCAAAGGCTCTGTGGGACAAGTTAGGGACTTTGTACCAATCTAAGTCTTTGGTGAATAAACTGTTCCTACGGAAAAAGCTGTGTAACCTGAGGATGAAAGATGGAGACTCGGTGACAGAGCATCTAAATGCATTTAATGATGTGGTAAGTCAGTTAGCATCTTTTGATATTAAAATTTCAGATGAAGATAAGTGCATCAGTTTGTTGTGTTCTCTACCAGATTCGTGGGATAGTTTGGTTATTGCAATAGGTAGCAATGCAACTGCCTTGCAGTTTGATGAAACAGTCTCGTCCTTGCTGACGGAGGAGATGAGACAGAAAAATATGGAGAGCCAGAATGGTAATGCCTTGTCTGTACAAGGATGGACCCAAAACAAAAACAAAAATAAGTCATTGAGTGGGAGATCTAAATCTAGAGGGAGATCTAAATCTCCAGGAAAACCTGTAAAGGTG
>APFE031342396.1:45386-76594 GCA_000404065.3 Pinus taeda | reverse complement strand
TGTATGGTGTTGCCCTACCTCAAGGGTTTGATCAATAAAGCATTTCTATCTTATTTCTTGGGTTTATTTGCATTATCTTATACTTTCTTATCAGATCTATAATATCTTGGGTTAGAACTGCAATACCGAGATACCAGCCAAAAATAACCCTTTTGGTTCCTTGGTTTTCTTCTTTCCTGTAAAAATAACAGCTTTGCTAGGCTGTGTGTCTATCTGTGTGTGCTTATCCACAAGATTTGATTTACGGTCAAAGCACTCTACCATCAACTAATACCATGGGCCCATTACATTATTATTAACTACTTGTGGTCCCTTACATGACATGGGTTAACCACCTTATTTATTACTATGGCCCATCCTATTATTACATTATTACCTTGGGTACCTCCCTCGATACCCCATATTACCCCCCCTAGGTATATAACATTTAATTTAACAAAGACAGAATGTCTTTCTCTCAAATGATGGATATTGGGCCATGTAGGTGTGTTGTTTTGGGACATCAGAAGATTTTGGCACTCTTATCAGGACTTCCCTTGATAAGGACCTTGATGTGGCACATGATGATATGGTGACTAAGATGGTGTTGATGTTTTACTAGTATGGATATGATGTAACACACCCTCCCACCCTCTGGTTATTTCTCCAGATATGGAAGGTTTTACATCAAAATTAACCTAACATTCAAAGTCTTTTATGAAGATAGGTAAACAAAATCCTCTTTTTCTTGCCTCATTGAAACTTAAAATAAATTCCACCATCATGTTTGGCTCATCAAGCAATTTTTGATGTTATAAATTTTATCTCAATTTGACCTCAAGATCGAAAGTTATTCCCATTTGAAGTTTGGGAACTTTTAATCCCTACCACATTAGATATCACCACCATGTGGCACTGTTAAGTTACATACATGGCTGTGCCATGTCAAACATAGGCCAAATTAACATGGCTCCAATCACATCAGTGCACCTAGTGCCACTATGCCATTGCACGAAGGTGAGAGGTTAATACTGATTCCAAATTGGTGTGACTAGATGTAAACATTTACATTATTTACCTGATATTTTACCATCTGGCACTTTTTGTTAGTTTTTGGAGGTACTGCAAGCAACATTGGAACTATGTGGTTGTTATGAATGGAAAAAATTATCATCTCTGACTGCCAAAACTTGATGCCATGCCTTCTATTACCTCCAACTTGGCAAGACTGATGGTAACACTGGGCATCCACATCATTCTAACTCCACATAACCTGTCTCCTCTACCTCTAGTTGATGTTAGGTTGACGTCGAGGTGATGCAAGCCTACCCTATGGCATCCTCTGGTGGTGACATATTTCCTCTAAAATTAGCTCTTTTCCCCTTCAAAAAGGGCACTCCTTCCTACCATGTTTCACACCACATAGGCACCATGCTCACTTAAATCCACATAACTTGCTCGTGTGGCATCTAGGAAACCCTACCTGACCTATGTGGCATGTGCTATATTGGCCTTTGCTATGGGTTCCCACAAGGGTAACCCATTTATGTTTTGTATAAAAAACATGTCATATCCAGTTTTCGGACAAATCTAGGTTGCACGAGAAATCACACTATAACATACTCCCAGACCCCGAGACTCCCATATTACCATGCCTTTGCATATTAAATTTGGTGTTGTCCCACCATCAAAGTTCCCTAAGTCTTACCACCATGCTTGCACCCCTGTATCCCTTATATTCGCGAATACATTTTCTCTTTGCACTGTGATCTAGTCTCACATCAAGTTTCCACCAGGGGCTCCACCCCAGATTTCCTTTGAAGTCAAGCTCGATTGCATGTCCAACATTTCTCCAAATTAACAAATAATCGAATAGCCTAGATGTATTGATATCCATATGCACCCACTAGACAATGATGTATCAAATTCTTTCAACCCTGGATACAATTTAATTTCTCGTGATGCTCATACTTAGAGATTCTAAGGGATTTTACAGGGCCTTTTCTAAAATTTTCCCTTGATTCATTGTGTTGCTCAAAATGCTAGTTCTTGCAGGAATGAAATATTCATACCATCTATAACATTTCAAAAATTATCAATTGACATGATAGAGTAAATGGATTTATTAATATGCCTACAAAAATGAATCAATATAGCTAAACCATAGCTAACAATTCTCAATAGACGGCGGGAAAGGGCAAATCAATTTCCCCGAATCTCCATAGGGAGGGGGAATTATCCCTCCGCCCAGATTTTATAATACAACACCATATTCAAACAAAAAATAAATGCAATGTAGGAACATTAGATCTACTAATAGTTCATGCATTATAATAATAATCCCTCTATATAATTTAGGATCTAACAACTGACATCAATTTAACTCAAAGTTTTATAACACTTGCAATATTCTTATACAACACACAATGCATATCTGTCTTGTGCATAAATAGAGTGCATAACATTATTAAGTAAGAACTATAAACCTTTCAATTTATAAGCATGCAAACCATCAAACCACTAGTATTAACTATTATCTGCATGTCTTCATGTAAGTAATCACAATTTCATATATAATCAAGATCATTAATATCATCTACATAAAGCTCATATTCTAACTCAGCCAAAATAGCATCTAAAGCATATTACTCATTAAGGACATGCAACAATTTTTGAAGGACCATTCAAGAGTTAACACAGAGCCATACATTAATGAATAAAAAACCATTCATGTGATCATTCAAATTCAAATATACATAAGTTATGGAACTTATCTAAATGGATAGATATGGTCAAAAATTGAAGGTGGGACTTCAACTCTCCACCCAACCACAGGTCAATGGCACCTTAGTATTTCTTGTAGTTGTCTAGCCTTGATCTAGATCCACGATCCAAGCGATTTCTTTCTCACAGATCCCAACTAGGTTCAATCGGGGTATTTCTTAGCTTTTCCAGGAGCATGTGTTTCCTTTATAGATGGTTTATTGATTATATTTTCTAGGAAATAACTACATGAACCTGCAACATACTATTTAGGTGGTTTATCATCTTACTTGGAAAGCACTAAGTGGTTTATCAATTTCATTAGCAAGCACCCATTTTTTAATCAAGTAAGCATCCAGTGGATTTCCACCTAGCCTAATGGTTTATCAACCTTTCAAAACACACCTGAGTGCTTTATCAACTTACTTGGAAAGCACTAAGTGTTGGGTGCTTGATAATACTAAGAGTGGGGGTGAATTAGCATTATAGCATTGGATCAACCCTTTACACTTATTTCCTTCTCTTAAAAATCATTGAATCATGAGTTAATTAACTAGAAATATAATATAAATAACATATAACATATGCATGATCATAAAAATGAGGAACAATCAACATGAGTACAAGTAAACCATGAGAAACAACACATCAAAAAACACATGAGGATACATGATGCTAGGAGGAAACCCCTCTAAGAGAAAAACCTTCGACTTCTTTGTCTATTTCTTCTTATTGTTAATTCAAGTCTTCTTTTACATCAACCATTGACCACCACTAGTGTGCAAGCCCCAAATTGCGATGCATATGAGCAACCACTCACTATGGGGAACTAACTGACAGAAGCCATGACTTCCTTAGCTATGCAAGCCCTAACCTACTCGAGGCCCCTACCTCTAATAGTTTCTCAAGCCACCACTTGAAGGAAGCTACCAATCCCTCAACAAGCCACCACTTGTAGCACTAAATGTCCCAACCCTTAGACTCTTATAGACCACATTTTATATATTTTCAGTCTTGGCCCATGAACTCTACACTCAAACAATTGTAGGCCTCGATTTACCTATTTTCACACTGGATCAACATATATCCTTTCTCTTAAGTGTAATACATCAACACAAGACTCTTTGTAACATAATTATCCACTCATACTTTTCTCATGACAAAATCAAGCATATACCTCAATCTCACATCACATATAGACCATCAAGCTTTCAAACCCTAATAACACCTCAAACCTGAAAACAACATATACCAATACATCAGTGACATCAATACACTTCACACTCAAGAATACACTCTCACACCATATCATAGACAACAAAATATAATGGAAATCACTTTGAGAAATATACGAATAGAACCATACTCTCAAACCCTAACTTAACCAACTAGTACAAATATATGAACATGCTCTTGTGTGCCAAGACAAGAAGAAAACATACTACCAATACTAGCAACACTACATCATTTCCATGACAATATGAGACTCATGGAGTCAACATGACATCTAAAATCAAACAACAATACACCATGTCATGTAAAACTCCTATGACAGTGACAATAAAAATAATCACCATAGAATCTCATCACTAGAACAAATCATGCAACCAAAACTATTTTAAATTTATAATACACTGTCAATATCTTGCAATTGATATTTGCACACAATTTTTGAAGCACACGAAGCTCATGGTATCACTATCAAACAAAAAACAATGTTAATACTATGTTATATTCACATCCATCATCTAATCCTCTTCATGCACTAGGTATTTCTCTATCCATGGCATAAAACCCAGTGAGAAGGCACTGGCTCTAACTCTATCATGCACACAACAAATCACTACATAACAAAGAATGATATGAATACGTATTCTTAGGGGTATCATTGTTCTGTTAGAGCTTTATAATGCAAGAAATCATGATATGAATGCTCCATCTCTCTACCTTTAATTAGATCCAACTTTTGGAATATATGTGCAAAAGCATAATTGTTGGTTCTAATACTCCCACCATCAAACCTCTATAATGGTCATCAAATAGGCATTTAAACTATTCACCAATTTCTATGTTAGACCAAAAAATTGTGGACCTCTTAGACCAGATCAATGATTACTTCCCCTTTTTAATGTATTTACACACATTCCTTTGGAGAATTATTCAAAACAAGACCAAATAAAATTCAACCAAATCAACTAACTACTCAGACCAATTCAATTGAATGTTTTCATCCAATACCTTAAGTAAATTCCTTGGGAAAGACCCATGGGTTTTGTGTGCACATGCAGGAACATGAATTTTCACCTATAGGCAATGTCGTAGGGATATAATGGCAAGACAAAGTATATTTTCATGACCACATAAAGGAAAGCCTGCATAGTTTATGCAAGTTTCATGTTGATGAAGAAGAAATCTAAAGCAGATGCTATAAACATTAAATTCTTCACTCATATATGCAATTCTTACTTCAAGCCACATGAAAACACCAAGACAAAGACCCTTAACACTAGAACACATCAATCCATTATGTACAATCTCAACTTAGCAGTTTGACATCAATGCCTAGCAAGATAAATCCATGGTTGGCATGAATGAAAAACCATGTTTTCAACACTAATTAGTTTATCATCTTCCTCAACATGAACTTAGTGGTTTATAAACCCTTTTTAGTAAAACTCATCACGTGATTCCTCCCCTAATCCTCCCACTTAGATTTTAAGCTTGGATGCACACAATCTAGCAACTCCAACATATCAATATTGGGAATTACGTCCCATCAATATCATTATAATTTCTTCAATGTGAAACACCCTTTCTCTTATTCTCCATGCTTCTTTCTCTCTCAAATGTTTTGCCTTTCAATTCCCAACATTCTCTTTCTCTGTCTATCCATCTTTCTACTATTCTTTTCCCTTCATTTTCTTTCCTTTATTTCTTTTTCCTCTAAGATCTTTATGGTCCCCCTATGAGACTATTCACTTCCAATCCCCTAAACATTGTGTAATTAGGGAATAACATGGGCATATCCTCTACCTTTCCATGTCTTTTCCTCCTGCTTGCTGGTGGGAATTTAAATACTCTAGCCAACACCAATAACAACTCTCCCTTGGATCGTGTATCTATCTGTCCCACTCTTTAGGCTATCAAATATAAAATTTATTTATAACTATAGTCATGATTTATCATTTCATAATTAAGGGATAACGCAAAGTGTATTTCAAATCCCATCCCCTTAGAGTAACTCCATCCTTGTTGTTTCTGTAACTAGAAAGAAAAGGACAAAATATGGGTTTTATATAATAGGTCCTACATTCGCTTATTCGTAAGAAAAATGTAACCTAGTTTGTTTTTCCATCTCCCAAGTGGCTTCATCGGGTCCAAAGTGCTTCCATTACAACTTTAATTGTGATGTTACTCAATTATGTAATTCTAGAGTGTGGTCTACCTCCATTCTAGGATCCACAGTGGTTATGGTTGGATCTCAACCTGGGGATCCACCTATATCATAGAAAAATCAACATTATGATTAGCATAATGTACATACCTGTGTGCATTTATTATATATTTCAAGGCCAATATATAGGCCACTTGCCCCGCCCTTTAGAATATTTGAAAAGGTCTACAAAAGTTTGGTACCAACTTGGCACAAGACTCCACTTTTAGTGAGTTATTCCTTAGTTTGATATCGTGATGGACATGCTCCTCCACATGAAATTATTTGTGCATCCGATAATCGTGTTTATAGTTCTTTTACCTATCCTATGATTCCTTTAATTTGTGCTTCATATTGACCAATTCCTACTCCATTTCCTCCAACATATCTAGTCCAAGGAATACTCTATTTACTGGGTCATCCTAGTTAATAGCAGTGTTTCATATTCGGCCATACAATTCCTCAAAATTTCCTTAATGATTCTTGATATCCATTGTTGTATGAAAACCCCAACAGGAAGTCTTGCCACTTCTTTAGCTGATGCATGACATATATTCTTAGCATTTCCTCTAAAATTATGTTTAGTCTTCCCATTTGGTCATCTATTTAACGATGGTAAGAAATACCTAAATTTATATGGGTTCCAAAACTAGCAAACAATGACTTTGAAATTTTGGAAGTAAAATTAACATCTCGATCTGATACGATATTCTTAGGAATGCCATGTAATCTAAATATTTCCTTCATGAATATCTTGGCTATATCAATAGCCTTGTGAGTGGAATTTCCTGCTATGAAATGAGATAACTTACTCATCTTGTCCACCACCACCATAATGGAATCATGCTTTTGGCTTTTTTTTTTGCAATGAATTCCTACTTCCACTCAAGGATTGGGATTGGCTGCAATAATCCTGTTGGGTGCCTACATTCCAATTTTACTTACTAACAGTCTAAACAATTAGTAATATATTCAAAAACTTCCTTCTTTAATATTACCCAATAATATATTTTATTTATGGTTGTTATCATATTCTAATAACTAGGATGACCTAAGGTATTTTGTGAAACTTGTCCATGACGAGTCTCCTTTGGTTAGTTACATTAGGAACACACTTTCTATTTTTGAACGACAACATAACATCATCATGAGCCATTCCTTGTGAAAATCTGTGAAAACCATAAAGTCCTCTAGATTTTATATTCTTGAGATAAGTGCACATGTGAGCAATTTCTTAAGTTGTTCAAAACTTGTTGCACATTCTAGTGTCAACTAAAATTTGAAGCCTTTCCTTTGCAAAGAAGTGATTTGATGTACGATCCTTGAGAAGTCCTAAAGAAACCTTTTGTAAAATCCATTTAACCCCATGAAATATTTGACTTCTACGACATTATGTGGAGTGGGAAACTCCACTATAGCCTCGATATTTTCTAGATCTACAATCACTCCTTTTGAAATGACATGCCCCAGGTAATGAATGTGGGTTTGGAAAAATTATCATTGTCTGAGGTTTGAATACAACTTATGCTTCCTTTGTAACTATAATACTGCTCTCAGGTGGAGTTCATGCTCTTATTTTATTTTTGAATATAATGAGATATCATGTACAAAGACTAGTACAAATTTATCCAAATAAGGCCTAAGGAGATTTTTCATCAAGCACATGAATGTGGTTGGGCATTTCTAAGATCAAATGGCACCACCACAAATAAATAGTGGTCATATATAGTCATGAAACAATCTTTTTAAATGCATTCATCTTTAACACTATCCTGATGTTACCTGGACTTCAAATCTATTTTTGAAAATATTGCATCCCCTCTGAATTACTTGAATATTCATCAATTCTGGGAGAAATCTACTTTTTCTTCATTATAGGCTTGTTTAAATGACATTAGTCAATACACAACCACAATGTACCATCCTTATTTCTATCAAACAATGTTGGGACTCACCAAGGTGATACGCTAGGCTGTGTGTATCCCTTATCCAACATCTATTTTATCTACAACTTCAATTGTAGGAGTTTAGGCATGCTCATGTGATATAGAGTATTTGTTTCTAGCACTATTACAAAAATTATTTCAGTGGTAAAATCAATCTCTCTTATGGGTGGTAGTCTCGATAATTCTTCTGGGAATAGATCATATATTTTTTTTAAACTGTATGACTTTGAAACTGATCCATTCTTCCTTCCAATTCCTTAGTCACATGTATTGCATACAATGCAAAATCCTTTCTATTACATTTATTCACTTGAGACACAATTATTTTCCTAAGTGTGATTGGTCTCTTTATCCCCTGCAGCATTAATCTCTCACTAACATCATTGAGGCATTCCAACACTTTGTTATAACAACCAATCTTACTTTCATTGGATTCCAACTAGTCCATGCGGATTAAATAACCATATGTTCCCAATGGTAGTAAATTGAGAGTAGCTATGGTGGTCAAACCATTAGTCTCCACATTTCATGACCCCACTCTGTTTTTCACCCACCTTTTTTTTCTAGTGGTTAGTTAAAACAACCATGTTTCTTCATGATTTTTCTTTGGCATTTTACATTTCTCTACAATATTTGGGTTGACATAGTTGAAATTATAACCTAGGCCCATTGAAATTGAAAGAGGTTGGTTGATTAACATACCTTCCATTGAGAATAGTACATCTTATTCATTTGTGTTCCTATTGTCTAGTGCAACAGAAATTCAAGGTATGTTCTAAGCCACATCATTAATTGTTGTTACTTCTTGTACATTATACAAATTTGTGGAAATCCATTGTTCCTAAGTAAAATTCCTTTGCAAATGATTCTATGTAAATCAAACACTGTACAGGTCCCTTCATAGACCCTCCTACCTCTTCTTTTGCTAATTATTGGGGTCCATTTCAATTGATCATTCTTAGATTTTGCTGATATTAATTCTTGGCACAAGTTGTTGTCACAAAAATGACAATAGGGTTGAGACCCTGGGTTTAGGCTCAAGGGACCGACAAGGCTCGGCTGTAGTTTAGCATAATGCTAGCATTTTAACCTTACTCGGGAAGGGGAAGGAGCCTCATCCAAGGCGTAGTATGACTAAAGGTAGATGAGGGTGGGAATTAGATACCACAGGAATCATATCAACCAGAAGTGAACAGAGAAAGATAGCTCAACATGCATAACTAGCCAAATCACAATGATCTATTCATGCTATATTGAGAGACTGCATAAACAAATGCTTTATAAAAAATTTAAATAATCAACATATTACATGAGGACACAAGGTGATTCCATAATAATCTTCTGCATTAACATAACATAATTCATTACATAAGGCTCGAGGCCTGATCATCAACGATGGACATCAAACAACAAACATATAAACTTATACAACTATGATCATGAAGTCTTTCGCATCACTCTGCAACATAGGAAGAATGGAAATACTACAGATTTTCTACAATTGATTAGCACCAACCCCCCCTTTGCTCTTTCTTCTATTTTTTATCTCATGGAATCTGCTCATATTGTCAATTCCTCTTTCCTTATGCTCAGTTACCTTCATACTTGACTACCTCTGCTCTTTCCTCACTCAGTTGTCCTTGCTTCTTCCTCCCATTCTTCCATGATTACCAGTCTTCCTTTAGTTTCTAGTCTTCCCTTGGTTATCAACTCTACAACACCCCTACGGTCACGTTCACCACTTCTCATTGACTTCTTTCTTTGCCAAATCTCAAAATGAAGGCCCCAATAGGCCCCGACCACAGTCCATTGAATCATCCTCGAGTCAACCTTCCATTAGTGTTATCAGTGTTGTTGACATTTTTGTCAGTACCTCTACTATTATTGCTCCTAGTGCTTCCCCTGATGTTGCTGTTGTCGCTTCTGCTACTGTTGCTGCTTCTTCTTGACCTTCTTCTCCAAATGAAGGCCTCAACATTGGTACAAATACAATTGTCCCATGGAGGAATTGAGTATAGTTGTCCAGTGTTTCTTGCTAGGGTTCTCTGATGGTTTTTTCTTGATTTAGGAACCCGTTCATCATTCCAGACATTGATTGAGCTAGCCGAGTCATCAGTAGGGAAGCACACTATTATTTCATGTCCTCACTTAGTTCTTGCAAAGTTTTCACATGATTTCAAACCGAGGGTAGAAGATTGTGGATATTTTGTTTAGTCTTGGTTGACTCATCCTTGATCTGTAGGACACAAAATTCTAGAGAGTCAACCATTGCTTGTAACTTATTCTGCTGCTCCTTGTTCATAGAATTATTGATGTCCATGAGTAGCTAATTAATTCATTGGTGGAGTGGGTAGACTGGTTGATTCTTCTTTTCTAGGCTACCATAACGGTCATGAACTTGCTGTCGTAAGGTGTACCCATCATTTAGAGCCTCAAGGATGGAGGATTTAAGAGCAATTTTAGTAGTGATTTTCTACTCAATCTCATTAGTAACATCGTGGAAGGGTCTGGTAGTGCATTCTTCACAGCATCGAGGTTCTTCCTGAGCTCGTGGTTAGAGGATATCAACCCGTTGCATGTAGTCTGGATGTGGCCACAACATTCGACTAGGTTGCAGGCAGAGAAATATTCCGGAGCCTCAATTACTACATCAGAAATGGAAAGCCAGAGCCTCAGCTACTACATTAGAAATGACAAGCTAAAGCACCTAGAATTGCGAAGCGATCTAATCAAATTGTTGATTTTCGTGGAGGAGTTGGTCCCACTCAAATGTAAAGGAAACAATTTGTTGTTGTTGCTGCTCATATTCGACAGTAAGGTCATTGTGAATTTGTGCAACCTTTTGCACGACTTTTTGGATAAAGATGAATATCTAAGATGATAACCAACTCTAGAGATCATTTTACTACATGCTAGATGTATTAAGGAATCAGATATGTAGGGGCTACCCATTAGCTACAGACTTGTCTGAATATCCATGGGGCAATGTGGCTTGCTACGATGACATTGAAAATTGAGGCATTGATGGTAGGGAAACAAGAATTGGTGCAACAGGGGATTTAAACGAAATGGGAACACAAAGGGCTCGACGATGATAACAAGTGGTTGTGAAATGATGGGCCTTGTGTTCAACAGTGGGCTAAACTCTAGTAGCAATGATAGAATGGAGGTGGTGATATTTTCTCCACTGGGGACTGTCATGGTGTATTTAATAATTGAATCAACATCGATGTATTCTGTGCTCATCTGTGTCCCAGTCGGAATTGGATCTGACAGGGTTGCAAAGGCCAATGTGGTGTGGGGGGATGGGTTGCATGAGATCAGTGAAACTGTGGAGATGGAAGGTGGGAGTTCTTATATGACAGGTGATTCCACGATAGTTTAGGGCCCCTCAATGGTGAGGTTGACGATCTTCACTACAGGGTTTTATTTTTTCTTCTTGGCTTCAGTTGGAGGCTTGGTTATTTTTGTTTTACGGGGCTTGGGGATTGTCGAATTAGACTTTGAATGAGGCCCTACAGAGAGTATGGCAACAACAAGGGGGATGGTAACTAGAGGGTCCTTCTGCATAAAACATTTCGATTCAACTAATTTGGAGACCAAACCTAATGAAATGGTGATATTCGTGATGGTCTCCTTGAGCGAGCTCATCTTCTTATTCATTTTTGTGAGGAATGACTGTAGCTTGAGTTCAACAATCCACTTCTTAGTGTCTGTAATTGTTCCCGCTATTAAAAACAATGGTATCATCCGGTCGAATTACATGTACTTCCCTTCTCTAATTTCTGCTATGACTCCTAGCCATGACTTGGCCTTTACATGAAAATATTTAGTTGATAACACAAATTTATTGGCCTGCATTTGAAAGATGTGTGGGTGAATGCAGAGTGGCCTTAGGAAGGTGTTACCATGAGAAGCCCCAAACCAATTTGTTGTTGAATATTCTTCCAACAATGACTTGGGTACCCTTTCAGTGACTCTTATTACCTCGAGAATTCTAACATACCAACCTCCAAACGAAGCCTCATTGATTTCTTTACTACTCAGGTCCCCCAAAGTCCCCCACGACACATATCAGAGAGCCAAGGGTTGGTCCTTTGAGATTGACACTAAGTCTTTGCCTATGGTGGGCACCAGTTCCACATTGCTAAAGAAACTACCAGATATCCATAGATGAAGTTGGTGGTCTACTTGTAAGTGTCTTGATAGGCTTCAAACAACTCTTTAAGGAGAAAGGTACGCTAGTTCAATTGGGTTCCCTCTGTACAATGTTCTACTAATGATATTGTGTCCAAGGTAAACTCATTATTTGAGAAATAGTGCATCAACTTTATTGCAATGATATAGAAAGAAAACTTATTTTTCTCCTTGTTGATCAGGTTGAAGTGCACTCCCTTTCCTCCTTTCTTGGTGTTGTACTTGGAATAGTAGTTGGCATCCCCCTCTTTCTTAGCTCTTTTTGAGTTTTTCTAGAACGTTGTCGAAACCACATATCTTGTTGTGGATAAACCTATAAATCTTTGAATTTCAACTGCATAAATTGGATATTCCCTGTCCAACCACAGCAACCTGCTGTGCATCATACTGACCAATAATTTAGTGCATTGCATTGTTGCAAGAGTTGTGCCAAACAAAGGAAAGCTTCTCAAATGTAATAGAGTGGAATATTGGATTCCCCTATAGTCATTCTTGACCTTGATTTTTCATGCCCCGTCCTCCTTTGTAACCGATTCTCTATATATTTCACGCTTTAGGGTCAGGAGTTGAAAGGAATTCAACAAATCATTATAAAAAAGCATAGCTTTATCATATTTTCCATAGAGCAGCTCTGTAACTTAAATTATTGCAACCAACCCAACCTTAAGAATAGAAAGAATTACCTTTGTCATGCTAGAATGTCACTGATAGAATGAAATCACTGATGGCCAATAGAAAATCCTTGAATGATAGCACTGAGAATTGGACTATGATTGGCCTGAATCTATCGCCATAGGTTTAGACTCTGAGAAATTTGGCATTGACATGAAAAATAAGTAGACCACCTTGACATGACGTTTATGAAGAGACTTGCTAACTAATTACTATGAAAAATTTCCCTATGTAGACTCGAACACATTAATCCATTGTCAACTTATATGTACCTTACTCAGCTGAGATACTTCTGAAAAAGGAAAGGTGGATTTGATCAGTAATTATTCTTATCGTAATGAACGATGTTTAGGAATTATTTTCTACTATAATGGGAAACATTTCACAGAAATCCAGCCTCACACCAACATTATTTCTTAATTATTACGGTTTTGACGTGCTAGACCTGCCAACATGTAAGGGGATATCCATGGTAAGAAGTCCCAATTAGACCTCAAACCATTTGGTGTAGGAGTCCCAATAGTGGGTCGTACAATAATGCCTTGACCATGATTTCGCAGAGAGGCAAGTAAGATGTCTTTGTTGGTAGCAAGGGGGTGTCAGCTACAGCAAGCCATGGAAGGTGCATGAGAGGTTATAACACATGGGGGTTGAGATGAGCGCGCCCCTTGGAAACCCATGATAGCACGAAGTTAAGAAGGGAACACATGAGGAAAGATGCATCACAACATGGAAGGCAAGTTAGCTAGTGAACCGAAGTGATGGTTAAACCAACAATAGGTTTCAGAAAGACTCATACATGTTAGGGTCCTATAATTTTTATAGGATTTCTTGATTATCACTGATCATTATTGTATTCCGGATATTGTAAATAATATTCCACATTGCAAATTATTTCCAAAAAGGTCAAAACTTAAGAAAAATAAAAAGATATGCTTGCAAGATGAAATGTAGCATTAAAGGAAAAAAATGAAGATTTTATCCTAAGTAAAATGTTAAATATTATTTTCATGTGCTGAAGAAAAATCAAATGAATTAAAGTTTGACTTTAAAGTTCGATGTATCAGGTAATATTCGATATATTATTCCCTATTCCTAAGTTTCATTAACCTGAAACTATTCCTCCACTATCTATTTCGTCCACTCCCCTACCCTACCATACGCTCCAATCATTCGTCGCTATGCATTAAATATATTTCCCAAACCCATACACCTTGTCATATCACATTAACATCTTCTCACTTCTGCCCTCATCTGTGCCCACCTCTCAGCATCTGATGGCCCATAGAATGTTTCCCCCCCCCCCCCCCCCACCATCCGAACATTATTGTCGGGGGAGGGGGGGTCTGAAAATGACGATATTCAACCCCGTCCCCATCGCAATGTGTGACCATTCCATTATTTCTTGCCCCCCTCAGCCGAAACCATTAACTGCCTTCCCCCTTCTGAAAAGCGGTTTCTCCACCAAGTGATACTTCTGTCCTATCCACTTACCATGTCCCCACTTCATCACCTTTGCCACTCCTATCTTGCCACGTATCCTCCACCCATTACTCCCGCGCCAACTTCCACTTGCATGTCCCTCCTCATCCTCCACTGTTATTTCGCCACCTAATCATATTTCCGCCAACCATGTGCCTCCATGACACTTCACACCTCCACGTCATGTGTTCATTTCATGGTGAGTTAAAAATATTTTTTTCCATATACAACACAGTAATTTCAAACATGGTTTACAAACAACTGAGAATTCCTAATAATTCTTTAAAGGCATATTTTTGAGAAATTTCCTATTTTGTCACCTTTTTGCAGAAACTATTGTGGATAATCAGGGATGAATATTTGGAAACTGGAGAAAAATTTTGTTCCTTAGATAATCAACTACAAAAACCTCTTGCCGTTTTGTAACTGCCATTAAGGTTTGGGATATTCGGATGAATCATTGGAGGCCTGTTTTCCTGAATTTTCCTGTTTAGTCATACGTGTTCAGAACATATTATGGCCAATCAGAGATTACTCTTGAGAAAAGGGAAGATGTTTGTGTTCCTAAGATGCAATGTTCCAATAACCTACTTCATATTTTACATATCTATTACATAATGCGAAGTACATTTACATCTTTAAAGCCTATTTTTCAGACTATGCAAAGCCATGTTTTAGACATTGTTTTGAAGAAAATATTGGGAACAGTTGGGGCTGAATTTTGGGAAATTGAGAGAGGATTATCTCAAAAATATATTTATCTACAATGAGATCTCTCAATTTTTACAGAGCTATCTTGGATTGATATATACAAAGGGATGACTCGACCCTATTTTGCATAATTTCGGGAGGAAAATGCTCAAAGAGAGTTAGCCACCTCATCAACTAAGAGTTGCAATCAAATTCAAATTTCTCTTGTTTGTCAATGTAAGTACATAATGAGAGTGCCATGTAGATGCATTAGTTTTGAATGTCCTACATTTCGTTTCTATTTGTGTAAAACAATTTAGGGTATTTGTAAAAATATCTTGAGATTTTTATCAAGATATTTTAGTTTAGAATTTCTATAAATACTTCATCATTTTAAGTAATAGATGTTGGGGTTTGTATGAAGAAATCTATTTTCCAATGTAAAGATGCTCATTGAGCTTAAATGGGCTGATAAATAATACAAAGACTCTTCACATGATACTTGTGTTATGATATACTGGTGATGTTTTCCTAGTGTAATTGTGTTTCCACTGTTATTCTGTGCATGTTTATTATCTGAAATCTAATTGTACAAGAGGAGATGTGAAAAATAGGATATGTTTTTGAACACCCTATTTGAACTACGTTTACAATATGTATGTTTTCTTATGAAGTTTGATTGAGAAATTCTTAAATTCTTCTCAATACCTGTTGAATCACACCTTTTCTCCATTCCATAATTCAATTTAAAGATCCAGTAAATGTAGCTAGCTTTCCCTATGGTTACTCCTTTGAACTTTTGATGCAACATCCAACTTTATCTGACTCCATTTCCAAATGAATTCCTCTTTATCTTTTAACCATACCATTTTCAAAATCAAACTCTGAGCCTAATAACTAGCCTGAAAATCCAAATAAATAAAGCTAAATCTCACAGGGAGATCCGTCTATAAGTTTAAGAGGGCTAGATCCTAAAATCGAAAGTGGTTTTGATGTTGGCTTCGTGGTTTTTTATACATCCTTGAAATTACAAAACGCTAACAATACATACATACACAGAAATAGCTATACATGCATGCGTAAGAAAACATATACATATATTATTTGGAGTAAATAGATCGCTGAAAAACAATGCAACATATTCATGAAACGTGTTGGCTCTTGTTATATTAAGAAATGTAAGTTCCAATCATACAATATATCCATGTCCAACCACTAGACTCGACAACAGAACATTACAACCACAACCACTTTCTCCTCCAAAGAGATGTACTAGCTATGTGCAGTGGATAAGCCAAGGCTCATTACAATATTGTCCAAGCTTTCTCTAAGATAGTCCTATCAGAAGCTTGGCTGACCAAAAGCCTTTATGAGGTTCTATTTATAGCAAAGGGTGGGGTGACCCTTAACATTCCCTTTTGTGACAGTTCATCTACCATCATGACTCTTCATTTACTCTATGACTGTTACATCCAACTATTGACACTTGAACTTCCACTTGACAAGACATTACATTACAATGCAAATGTGCCCATGTGAGACAAAATGGCTTGAGCAAGCCATGCAAGACATCACTAACACTCTGTCTATTGTAATGAGACCAACTCTTTGACATGCTTGTGATGGTGAAGGTGGTGCTTTGATGCAAAGCTTGGTCATCCGTGATGGTGTGCATGCACTCCATCATGACATCTTTCTGAAGCGAACTCTTTCTTCTATTGCATCCCTATGCATTGGTGTGGCTCCTCCATCCAACTCATCTGCTAACATGTGCATGGTCTTCTTGGGTGCAGTCAAACTGGCAACACAATGATGCGTAGTGTCCATGCCGATCTTCTAGTGTGTGTTGGTGGTCATGCACATCAACTATCAAGTGCATGTTCATCTCCATTCAGACTTTATTTTTGTCTTTACCTTAGTGAGTGTGCCAAATGGGTTAGGTCACATGCGTGTGCACAATGACTTTCATGCTGTTGCATTCCCTTACATGTGATCAACAACACTACTCAGCTTGTCTACTCCGTGCCAGCTGCTAGGATGGATCTATAACTTGTACGAGCGTAGTTCCGTCTAGAGTGCATGTTGTGCCCCCTATTGTACCTATTCCTGTTGCAACTCATTCTCTCGTCTATGCAACTCCTTTTCTTCCTTGAGTTGTTTCTTTAGCACATGCAACTCCTTCTCTATTCTATTCTCTCGCTTCGTGTGGTATTCATGTCACACCATCACCTCATAACCCGAGTCTCCAAAGTTTCTTTCATCACAAGTGGATTTGCTTGAGCTTACAACTTTGTTCCACCTCTGTGTTGTCAACAACCTTCCTCTTGCATTTGTTGCATGCAGGTGTGCTGCCTTCTGCTACTACTGAGGGTGCTACTTGTTGTGATGCCCTTTCCATTGATCTTGATATCCTCATCCATGAATAACTTTATGTCTTCGTGGATAGGTAAGTCCTTAGACACTTGACCGACTGCATCCCAAGTTGTGGTCTTAGTAGTGTCTTTGACTTTGCTCACCTAGAAGTCAATGTACTTGTGCTTCTGATAAATAGACGAACACCTACGATGCCTAGAGACATAGAAACACTCATGGCAAGCATTTTGTCAGTCAAAAATCAAAACAGACTTGAGGATTGACTTGTAACATACCTATGTGATTGATCGTGAAGGTTGCGCAATTCCGCCGGGAGGTCGGGAGACTGACTACCAAAACTGCCAAGGCCTAGTCCAAGCTATCAGGAGGCTAACCATATGCTAGAACTACGCAATTCAAAATCCAGCCTGACCTACTGAGGACTGAAACCATGCAATGTATAATTTTAGTTAGCAGCGACACGCAACCACTAAACTACATTACATAGTTTCTAGTGCCAGCTGGACACTTCCTCCAAGAATTACACAATGTAAGCCTCGAGGTCAGTCCCTGGCTGGACTTGCATAGTTTATGGAGGGAAGGTAGAGCCTCCACTTCTAGAAATGCGCAGTGCTAGCCGAGCAAAGGCACGGTTTGGGCCAAGGAAGCCCAATCTAGTCGACCGGTGACTGAAAACATGATAAGTTTGAATGCATGGTGAGATGAGTGGAAACAAGAGTGAATGATCATTCATGCAAACCATAAGTGTAGGATTCGGAAAATGGGAAATCATGCATGTGTGTGAAATGAGTTTCTGCAACGACGACCATCTGTGGAAATAGTGTCATGCGTGCGACAGTAGTGAGATGCAAATGAAAACTAAAATGGTTCTATTACATGCTAGTATGCATGAAGATGTCAGCAAGCACTCACTGAAATCAAGTAGACAACACTCACACAAAGCAAAAGACAAAAGGCAAGAAAACCGCAGTGCAAGTCATGAGCAATGACCTTACCCCAAGACAACTAAGTTGAATGTGCTGACGATTCCTAGATGCAATGTGGGATGCAAAAGATGCAAGGTCAATGTGAGGAATGAGCTCTCAAACATCCAACTGATGAGTTTTGATAAGATCGAGGTTGTGACATGCATGCCACAAATCTAGTAAAAACGACACTTGGTGGGAGGTTTCTAAGATGGTCCTTGCAATTTTACCTCCAACTGCTAAAAATAGATCCCTAAATCAAAGGATTCCATTTCGTGCAACCTTGGGAGGAGTAGCCCATGCATGAAAATCAATTTCTCAGTCCTGGAGGGAACCGGTTAACTCAACTAAACATGCAACAGTCTACTCATCTAGGAGGAAAAAGTGCCCATTTCTGGGAGGGAGCTGGGTTGGCTATCTAGAGTGATTGTGCAATTTTTGTGCAGAGCAGCTAACTGCTACCCAGAATTGTGCAATTTCTAGGTTGAGCAGCCTTGCTGGGAGGAATTGTGCATTTTTCTCAGTGAACAGTGATAGGTAGATTTTCACAATTCTAGAGCCTAACAGGGTACTAGACAGAATTGCACAATTTCTGGAGGGAGGGCTGGTTTCCCTCCAAAATTGTGCAATTTCTTGAGGGAGCTACTTAGCCTGTGGTTGGACAAAGTCTGGTGTAACAACTTGTGAGGGGATGCATCAAGGTCTCATGGAAACACTATTATTTTGCGAGAAAAACACTGGACCTTGTGTAGTTCGTAAGGAAATACATGTTGTTGTGAAAGGTTGGTAGGGAGGCTCCAAAACGAATCTAAGGAAAAATTTCGGAGGGTGGTTGTAGCCTCTACAACATACAAAAAGGAATCCTAGCTTGTGTGACTTACACCGCCACCCCCCACCCCAACCACAAACAATTACGGTGTGGTGAGATTGAAGTCGCAATTGAGACTGATGTCCTGAAACCTTATTAGAAATATCTAAACATTGACTCATTAGTGTAGGTTAAAGATGAATAAACAAAATAAATGAGATGCTTGACGCAATAAATGATGATGCAACTAACTGACTCCTACTAACCTCTCCTAATCCTACCTACGATCCCCTTTCAAAGACCTAATGAATTGAGTAGAAATATTTGATGTGTGGAAGGGTTACAGGCACGTGCCTTTCACACACCCTCATAAGAGTACTCCATTTAGTTGTGCGAGCTTGAAAGCTCCAAACTTCCTAATTTCTGTAACAATGAACGGGCTTAACCAGTGCATATGTATCTTGCTTGGAAATTTCGGGAGCTTACTGTCATATGAAATACCATGTCTTGACGATGAATTCCTTCTTGATGTGTTTGTCATGCCACACTTCTTGGTTTCTCTGCCTGACTGTTTGGTGAAAATCTGCTAGGAACCATGCTTCATCAAGCTTCAATAGTTCATCTAATCTCTTCTGGAGGGATGCATCCTCTGTCATTTTAGTGGTATGGGTGATAAATATTCTTGGAATTGTGGATTATGTTGGCACCACGACTTCTCGTCCATACGAAATTTGGAAGGGTGTTTATTTGTGTAGTCACTTCACCATTGTGTGGTATTCCCATAGTGTTGTTGGCACCCTCTTGTCCCAATCATCTCTATTGGCCAAGAATACTATGGTTAGCCCATTTTCTAATATTTTTTTGAATTCTTATGCTATTCCATTAGCTTATGGGTGGTATGGATTACTCTTGTGATGTTGTACCATGAATTTTTCCAGTAGTGAAGCAACTATTTCATTGATGAAGTGAGTTCCTAGATCATTGGTCAGTCTCTTGGGGCACCCACACCGTGAGATGATATTCTAAAATATGAACCTTGTAGTTGTATCTATTGTACTATCCTTCACTTTTGTTTATTTGGCCCATTTGGTAAGGTATTTTTATTATTTTGATTATGTACCTGACATGAGAGTGACGTGTCATTGGATTGATTGACCCTATGAAATCAACTACCCATTTTTCAAATATCTATAAAGAACATACTAGATGTAATGGGAGTTTGTAATGATGTGATGGCTTCCCAACCATTTGGCACACATCACATCCTTTGGCGTACTATTTGACATCCGTATAGACTATTGGCCACCATAACCCTACCTGCAACACCTTCTGCACAGTATCTTTCCATCTGACATGGCCACTCAAAAGTTCTGAATGGCATTTCCATAACACATAATGTCATTCATGGTGAAGGACACACCACCACAACACCTAATTCAAGCCCAATTTGTATAGGTTCCCTATGATTAACTAATAATTAGTGGTTTGCATGACCATTTGTCATCTTTGTATAGTTGTGTATTCATGCAGACATTTTCTTGTATCTAGGATGGTTGTGTTTGACTCTAGGTACTCTAGTATTGCTTCTACTCTAAAAAAATTGGCATGGGGTAGTTTATCATCCAGGGAGCCTCTTCTTTCCTAGGACTCTAGCCTTGAGAGCTAGTCGGATCCCATTTTTAATCAGCTTGACTTTACAATTACTTCGAAAGTAAATTCCTAAAATTGAAGCAACCATCTGCAAATTCTCCCCTCAAGCACAGACTTGTTTACTAGATATTTCAACATGGAGTGGTTGGTGAAAAAATTAAACAGACCCTGAAGCAAGTAGCATCTAAACTTTTGAAGAGAGTAGACCATAGCCAGTGCCACCTTCTCAGTCGTGGTGAAATTCCTTTCTATGGTAGATAAATTCCCACTGGGAAAGTAGATCGGGTGGTCAAGGCTCCCTTATCTCTACTAAGCCAACATTTCCCCCAGAGCAATCCCAGATGAATCAATATGGACATGGGATTGTTTATTATAGTTGGAATAAAATAGAATCGGTGCACTTACCATATTTTCATTTGATATGTTTAACACAACTTAACACTCCTCTGACCATGTAAATGATTCTTCCTTCCTTAGCATTTTATCCATTAATGTAGTGATGGAGGTGTAGTTGTGGATGAATCTTTGGTACTACCCAGTGTGCCCCAACATCGATATGACTTTCTTGACATTGGCAGGCGGGTCCATGTTTACTATTGCCACAACCTTGGTAGGGTCTATGCATACTTTGTCATTCCACACAATGTGGCACAAAAGTGTTCCAAATGGGACTAAAAAGATGTAGTTTTTGAAGTTCAAGAATATTTGTAACTGTGTGCAACAATCAAACATTATTCTGAGTAGAATTGAATGTTTCTTCATTAGGTTGTATACTTTCGAGTCATGCATGTAGACATTTAAGAAGCTGTGGATGTAGTCCCTGAAGGCTCCAATCAAAATTCTCTAAAATATTGTGGGTGCATTCTTAAGGATGAATAACATCACATGGTAGGTGTATGATCCTCATTCTATAGTGAAAGTGGTTTTCTTCTTATCTTCTTTGGCGATTCTGACCCGGTGGTAGCCCAAGAATCCATGTTTGAAGCAATACACTTCTTTCTGTACTATATTGTCTAGGACCTCATCACTGAAAGTTGTTGGAAATGGGTCATGCACACAAGAATTATTAAGACTGCGATAGTCCACGTAGACCCTTATATCCATAGCATCCCTTTTTTTTGTATCATTATTGAACTAACACATTCTGCCTCATCCACTGAAAAAATAAGTCTCGCCTCTAAAATCTTGTCTATCGCTTTCTGTTGGACACCTAATCCTCAATGGGTTAGTGTGGAAGCCAAATGGACAAAAGGAGTCCAAGAGACCTTGGGATCTGAATCCCAATGGTCACATAATGTACTATAAATGTATATCATTTGTCAATAAAAATTGTATTGCATGTTTTATCTTTCATATCTCTCTTGCTGTCCATGTTTGTTTAACATGGTATCAAAGCAGGCATATTCCTGCCCTGCATACTTAATTTGAGCCACTAGTTGTGGCCTCTCTATGCATGTCAGTTCTGCGTTCTTGAAGATAGAACTATCATTATTGTGTGCATTCCTATTTCATGCTGCAAACTGTCTGGCTGATATGCACCTGCACGCCTACCTATTCTGCCCATGCTCTGCATTTCTATAGCCTGACACATCTGCCCTCTGCGTGATAATTATGGTCTGCCCTTTGCGCTATAATCTGGGTAGCGCTTGAGACTACGCACTGCCTGGTTTGAACGCCATCGGGGATATGGAAACCATTTCTGTTTCCATCCACAATTCCCACTCTCTTCCTACTTCCCCTCTTATGGAGATCATGGAAAAGAGGCAGTAAGGATTTGAATCAAATCACATTTTGAGTGCGGTGAAAGTGGAACTTAGTGTTGAGGAAGAAAAGGAATCGGCCATTCTCACGACTATGGCTGTTGTGAGTGTTACGCTCTATACATTCTCGGCAACAAGGGAGGGGAATCTGCAGCTTATAACAAAGTTGTGACACAGCTACATGAGTACCAGGGGGTGGATCCTCACTTTGATAACATTGCAAGGCGATACCATGATCTAGTGAAGAAGCTGGAAGGCATCCAACGGACTATCCGTCAAGTGGAAATGGATTTAAATAATGCTGGTGATCAACCAACATTGTAGATCTGCTTATAAATGTGCTATTGTTTACTTCATTTTGCAAGCCACTGATGTAGTTTTTGTTGTAACTTTATATGTAACTAATAAGTGAATTTCTCTCTACTCACATTAAAGGAGTTATGAAATCTTGGAAGTTTTCACTTCTGGGAATGTGGAAAACATAAATGTATGAGCTTCTACTGATTTGTAGATGCAACCGGTTAAAGGTGGTAGTGGTAGATGAAATTCTTTGCCTTCATCATAAGAGGCAGTTTCTTCTTTCAGAAGTTCCAGAACAGAGAAGAACACAAAGACGGGAGGCATGAAGATGAGGCAGCATCATGGATGGACTGGTTGAGAAGCCTCTTTGTACGCCGCTGAAAACTTCCTTTACTTTATCGGTTTATTTGTCCGTTTCCAACTGTGTTATGTTAGCGATAGAATGGGATTTTTAAGACTTTATGACTGCCATAAGCATCTTATTTCTGCTGAGTGTTTTGTAGCTTCTCAGTCTCTGTCTAATTGCTGATTGAAATCTATTTCTTAAGTGTCTTCTTCTTCGCCTTTTTTGGAAGAGAGTCCTCTTTTGCAATATTAGATGCATCATTAATTCTTTTTCAAGGAATCCGTGGTCAATACCATTGCTCTGTGAATTGCCATACTGCAATTCTCCATTGACACTATGGACCAATCCAGATGAGTCAATTTGATCAGAATCTAGGATTGTTGGGAGACAGTAAAGACCTGAACCATAACTGCTTTTGAAGTGATATATATATATATATATATATATATATATATATATATATACGGTGATATATATTTAATGTGCGCTATTTTAAATATTGAATGCGCGTTGTCCATGGTTATATACAGTGATATATGAAACGATTCAATAATATTGAATGCGCTGTTGAATGTGCGTTGTTTTAAATATTGAATACGCACTGTCCTGGAGCTGCGCATTACCTTTTTACAAAGGGCCGATACCGTTGTTTGCCTGGGCCGTGTACCATTCAGTGCTTGAGCGTGGCCACTAAGGTTATTCATCTCCATTAGTTGAGTTAGGATCAAGAAGTGGACATGAAGAGACCCTGCATATCAATCTAAGGCTCCACATATATCTTTGTTGGCTTTGTGTGTTTTCTGTGTTAATTTGGAGACTGTATCAGCGGAGATAACACGCATTATCGTTGGGTTCGGCCACCTGGAGATTGCACTGCTGGAAGTTCCCTTGGAGCGGGTCAAAAATTCTGGAAGACACCTTGCCACTCATATGCCAAAATCCCAAAAAGAATGGACCCATAAAACTCAGAAATATATTGTAGAACAGAGGTATTCTTAAGGAGTGGATTTTACAGGACGAGTTCATATGGCTGTGACAAACCAAGTTTGTACTTGAGTACCACGTGGTTTTTCTGCTGAGTAAATCGAGTTATGTCTACAGCCTATCCACTACCCTAGTGTGAGTTTTCTTCTGTGATTGAGCTGGGCATGTGGACTGCCATTGACTGTCTATTTCTCAGGAGTAATATCGGAGGGTACTATCTCTTGATGAGCTTCTTGCTGAGGAGAAGAACAATATCAACATAAGAATATTATATGGCAGTATTGAGTATCGAATGAAGTAACTGAGTAAAGGAAAGGAGTTGGAGTTGCATAACATTCCATATAATATTGAAGGATATGGTAATATCCTGGAGATTTTCTGAAAAATCTTAGGATATCCGTGGCTTGCCCTATGTTTTTCTTTAATCTGCAGGATTTTCTTTGTGTAGCTTGAAGATATTTAGCAGCTGATAGTTTTGCAGCAGTCGAGGGATTTCTTCAAAATATTAGAGGATTTGGGTAAATGTTGGCTAAATATAGAAGGACTCGGTGATATTTATATAATTTTCATAGTTTCAAGATATCTCTGGTCGGTTTTTTCCCTTTAAGCTACAGGGCTTTCTTGTGTAACTTGAAAATATTTAGCAGTTGACATTTTTTATGGGATTTTGGAGGATTTTTAAGGTGTAGAAAAATGGCTAAGCTTGAAAGAATATTAGAGTTATTGAGAACTCTAATCGTATCCACCGCTGATAGCGCAATCATAATCAATAAAGACATTATTGTTGACATTCAAAAATGTATACAAAATGCACAAGAAAAGATAGAGTTTTTGCAGCTTGAGACAAAGCTGCAGCAGGAAGAATTACACAAGTGGAGTCATCATTCTGAACCCGTTTCTGTTCAGAAGATTGAAACAGACTCCCATAAACAGCAAGTCAATAATGTTACAGTTCATTCAAATAAAGCAGCAGTTGTACATGCAGATGCAGAAACACAGTTTGGACTTCCCAAGCCCATCATCAGACCTTGGGAATAGCTTGTCCACAACAAGCACATAACTGGTCTTGGATATGACAAGGACTTGTCCTTTCATATTCCAGACTATGCCAAGCCCATTTAGTTTCAGAGTGCTGGATTTATTCATGATAGTTCACCTGCTCCTCAAGACAGTTCAACTCTAGTTGTTCCAGACTCTGCCCCTCTTCCACGGCAACAACAACAACAGATCGTGAAATGCCAACACTGTGATCGAGTTGGCCATTTGAAAGATCACTTTTTTTTATCTTCATCCATGTAAGCACTGTCATAAAACCAGTCATTCTTCACATAGATGCTTCAGAAACAAACGTCCTACAAGAACAAAGATTCATCTTGGATGGATCGCTTCTTGGCAATGGTCATCAACAGCCAAGAAGATATTCCAAACACATATTAGAACTTGTTCTAGAGTATTGAACAGTCTTGCAATTAAGTTTTCTCCATCTTCTCACCTTGTATCTGACAGGGGGGAAATGATGGTCATCTACAAGCTTCAAAGCCACATCAAGTGAGCCTGAGCCACAACCTGCCACACCAGTTTTAGAGTTGTAGCCAGAGACACAGATGCCCATGAGCATGCCTTCAGTTGGTAATCTGGGACACTTCCTCTAGCAGAAGACTTCAACTTCTTGCCAGTTTTGGAAGAGTTTCGGGAACAAAATTGAGAACACTTCCTCTAGCAGAAAACTCCAGCTTCTTGCCAGTTTTGGAAGAGTTCCAGGAATTGCATTAAGAATTCCAGAGTTGTTGGTCATCCTTAAACCATCACAGGTTGAGACTTCCCTTTTCAGGTTGAAGCTTTACCTTTTATGCAGGGTGAGACCTCCCTTTTATGGTTGAAGGTTTCCCTCTTTAAAACAATAGGATCACTTCCTCTAGCAGAAGACTTTAGCTTCTTGCCAGTTTTGGAAGAGTTCCGGGAACTTCACTAAGCATTCCAGTGTTGGTGGCCATCCTTAAACCACCGCCCTTTATTCCAACATTTCAAAGAGCACATTCAGCCTAGTGCTGCCATGCATTTTTGCATATTTTGTATTACAGCTCTCTTCTTGGACTCATACATAACCCTTTGGATTAAGGGGGGGAATGTTGGACACCTAATACTCAATGGGTTAGTGTGGAAGCCGAATGGACAAAAGGAGTCCAAGAGACCTTGGGATGTGAATCCCAACGGTCACATAATGTACTATAAATGTATATCATTTGTTAATAAAAATTGTATTGCATGTTTTATCTTTCATATCTCTCTTGCTGTCCATGTGTGTTTAACACTTTCTTTACCTTCTCTTTGACTCTTAGGTTCAACCTATATGGCTTGTGCTTAATAGTATTTGCATCAAGTTTCAATATGATTTTCATCTCTCCTATGTCTCCCTTAATTCCTTTTGGTTCTACAATTTATGAGGGGAACAAATCCTCGTATTCGCTTAGGAGATCAAAAATTTCTTTGGTTTTTTGTTCATCCCAATAATCTCCAATCAATGCGAGCTTAGGTTTGTCATCTATGCCAATGTTGTGCTTTCACAACTTCATTGGGATTAAGTGTAGATCATTAGTTATAGGTCCATCCTGGATGCCTCTCTCCCCTTCAGTCTCATGGAATGTCAAGTGTCTTAACATCTCCAGGTCATCCTCATCTAGTTCTGTATCAACCTCCCCACATTTCATTGCTTCTTGGTACCGTGAATCGTAGAAATATTGTGAGGTTCTTTGGTTTATGCATCCATCCCTTAACTGACCTGATGTGAGTAAAATCTGCTTGATACAATGCAACACCTCGGTTAGCCTCTTGTCATCATCCTTAAAAAAGAAACTACTAACGAATTATGTAGCCAAATTATCTCAATCTCCCATTTGCCTCCTTATCTCTTCTTGTACATACCAGGATTAAGCAAATGTACCCAATGTATGGATGAATCCATGCACCCATAATTCTTTTGAAACCCGCTCCTTGTTCCATCTGTCCTTACAACTTTCCAAGTGTTTTTGGATATCAAAATCCCCTCCGTACTTGACAAAATCCTGTGGGCATTCCCCCACCTATCTGAATCTTTCTTTCATTTGTCTCTTGATTTTTTCCCAGTCCCGTAAATAGTTGCAGTGGACCCTCCACCATCGTGCTAGGGTCTCTTGCAATGTGAATTTTAATAAATTCATTTTATTTTCCTCTTGCACAATTACATCAACTTTTTTGAGGAATTAAACTACTGAATCTATACCATTAAATATGGAAGAGTCTCTTATTTCCATTCCTATCCAGTTAAAACAATTTCAACTTTGAAATGGGAACTATAAACTCAAAACGAGAACTTTGGCCCAAAAACCCAAAAACACATCAAAAACAGTGCTAAAAATGAAAAGTGTGTATATTGGAATGATGTTTTTTTTTAGGTGCCAATTTTGAACGTGTTTTAAAAATGGCGGTGACTACGAAATTTACTACGAAATTTTCGTGCAAAATATAGCTTCAAAACGAAAGTGATGCTACTGGAATAACATTTTTTTTTTTTAGGGTCAATTTTCAAACTTTTAAAAAATGCTATAAAACCAATTTTTTATGTCTCAAACAAAAGTTAATTTTTAAAGAAAACAATTAATGTTTCTGGTTAGAATATCATTTTTATTTCCTAAGTATAAATTTAACATGTTTTCAACCATACCATGCTAGATACAAAAGAAATTGAAATTTTTTCAACTATAAAATTAAAAAACCATGACATTATGAACAAAGTATATCACTCAATGAAATCAAAAGTATTTATTTATATACTGAATAAAACAGACATTATATCTCTAATTTGATATTGCATTGTAGATATTTAAACAATAAAATTTATCATACTTAAGACATAATCCAACAACATAAAAATGCTTCATAACTTCTCATTCATTACAATCGTGCATGTAATCCCATGCTCTAACTAAGTTTCTGCATGTAGGTGTCTAGTACTTCTAACAGTGATGCATTATAGAGTTTGTTATGTTACATTGACTTTTAATAAATTTAAAAAATTTAATACATTTGTAATGCATTATAGAGTTTGTTATGTTGCATTGACTTTTAATATATTTAAAAAATTGCATTCATATAAAGTGGTTCCCATGAAAAATTTTTAATTCGTTCTTACATGATAAGTTCTTCATTATCATTTATAACATTCATTATACATAAGCAAGTTTTATTTAAATAAATGGTCCATTACTTCTAATAAATTTAAAAAGTTAGATTAGTTCTCCCCAACCACAAATTTTTTAGAAATTTGAGATTATTTCACTTTTAAAAATTTTTCCATAATAAATTTCTCATTATTATTGATAATATTTATTTATAATTGCTTTTTTCTTAATTTAAATTGACCCATGGTTAATAAGGTAAATATATACATTAATAAAAAATTATTTATATTATAATCGCTTTTGCCTTTAACTATATAACTAGTTAAGATTTTTATTTTATTGAGGTTGAAAAATACACCGTTAATACATTAAACGAATTCATTGCCCTTGTAGTGAGATAGATTACATTAAATGTCTTCATTGAGCTCTTACGTTTTTGAATGGTTTTTTTAACTTAAAAAATTTAGCTTGGAGCCGCTGTCCCAAATTACTAACAGGCCAGATGTGTGGTTATCAATAATCCTCACTATCGACACGGTCTATCGTAATTTTGAACAAAAATTTTCATTGTTCAATTTATCGTAATTTTGAACAAAAATTTTCATTGTTAAATTTATTATTAAAGTTTTAGTAGCTTTTTTTCATAGAGATGTATGATCTATGTGGCTAACTACTTTAAAATTTTAATAATCATTTTTTAATAATATATAATTTAATTTATATTTATATTAACAATATACTTTGCTTTTCTGAAATTCAAATTTTTACATATTATGGAATTTATATCAAAATTTTAATAATCATTTTTTAATAATATATATTTTAATTTATATTTATATTAAAAATATTGTTTGCTTTTTCAAATTTAAATTTTTAAAATATTTTTTATTTATTGTTTAAAATCTTTATGATTTATATGTATTTTCAAAATTATTATTATTATTATTTTTTTATTTATTGTAAATCTAATGGAGGATAATAAAAGTAATCTCAGCCTTTTAAAATATATTGGCAATGTAAAACATAGTTATATCTCATGGCAAAGTAACATCCATGTCCTAAAATAGAAAAGATACTCCAGCACTGTGATGTCTTAAAATTGGGTTAAAATATAGACTGTTGTACTGTGATGAAATAATAAAAATCAAAATAAATTATACTACTCTGCTGTAACTGGAAGAATGAAAAGAACAAACAAACTAATAAATGGTCTTTCCGAAGGATGTGTTGAGATAAAGATGATCTGGAATTAAAACGCAGCATAGTAAGAATAAAGGATGAATGTGGATAGTTAGATAAAGCATAGCTTGCATTTAGAAAAGGTATTGTAAGATTAGCAATGACTATAAAATATTTAAATGAGGTGTACACACGTGAGAAGGCAATTGCATTACATGTTTCTCTCACAGAAAATTTAATTTAATACCAACCAATTCAAATGGGATGAAGTCTCCCCACTGTAGTCATTTAACTATAAGATTTATGGCCACACTTTTCGGCGAAGCGCTGACATCCCCGCCTCTTCCCCATGTCAATCGATACTTTAAAAAGCAATCTCTGCCTACTCTTATCGTCACTCCAACGGTTGTCGATTCCTTAAGGGCCTCCGCAATTAATATGAGAAATCATACTTGGCTTTCTGCTTATATAAATGCCATCTTCTATCGGGTTCTAGTGCAAGTGTTTCAGTTCCTATCTACCTACGTGTTCTGTGTGATAATATCTTATTTCTTGAACATTTTTCCCCGATCTCATTCTGTTTTTAATATCCATGATGTCTAACTGTAAGAGAGTAACACTTCTTGCTTTTCTTTTTATTCGTTTCATATATTTTCTCTAAAACTTGCTGACTCTCTCGCTACAATTTGTCAACGCCGTCTGATGAACGACACCCATGTAGACAAGGATATGTCGGTATTATTGAATACCAGATCGTCTCGAAAACTGCATAGTGTAGCCAGAGTTATAGTAGTTTCCAAGGAGGAAGGGAATGACCATTTTACAACAGCCCAAGATGCCATCAGTGTAGTTCCAGCAAATAACAGGAACTTGATCATAATTCAGGTCAAGCCCGGCATTTATAACTGAGAGACCAATGAACCCGCTGATTAGTTTCATCAGAGAATATGACTCTCACAATATAAGTTTGTGAGAACACTGATACTTTCTGCATAATTTTGATTCAACAAATATCTCTCCATTAAATTTTGTTTAGGATGAGAGATTTAGTGTTCTGCCCTTCATGTGAATAGGGAGAAGGTGACGATTCCTGCAGACAAGCCATTTATAGTTCTGAGTGGCTCAGGTGCCAACAATACCGTCATCACTTGGAATGATAGTGCTCAATCTAGTGGAGGGACATTTTACACCACAACGGTGTCATTGTTTGCTTCAGATTTCATGGCCAGATGTAATAGATAATGTTCTAGTAAAACTAGACATTATTTTTCGTGCAGAACTCTTATGATCCAAGCGATCAAGCTGTGGCTTCGAGGATATCGGGAGATCGTTGTGCATATTACAGATGCAGATTTCTGGGGTATCAAGACACTGTGCTGGACGAGAGCGCTAGGCATTACTTTAAGCTATTTCATCGAAGGTGCTGCCGACTTCATATGCCGTGATAGACAATTTGTCTATGAGGTAAACTCACCAACTGCAGATCATGCAGAATGTTTTCATTTTTTTGCTTTGTCATGGTTT
>APFE031342396.1:3289-45010 GCA_000404065.3 Pinus taeda | reverse complement strand
AAATTTAGAAAATAATTTTTCACATTTCACACACTAGAAAATTAAAAGTCAAAAAATAGGTCTAAAAAAAAAAAGGTGTGATGCAGAATACTCACTTTTTAAAATCAGCATGAAAATCACTACCATTCTAAAACTTGATTTCATCCTTGAACATGAAAAAAAATTAAAGTTCCAAAAACCATGTTCTAAAAAAAACATGTGTATTCTGCATCACCACTTTTTAAAATCGGGTCATTTTTTTGCTATCTTTACGAAACGGGTAACAGTATCATTTCCTGTTTCAAAGTTTACATTGTTTTAATCCAACATATTGTAGCGTAGCATCTGCTATTGACCTCAAATATGCCTTGTTGCCAATAATCCCATATAACTTTTGAGCCAGCCTTAGAGAGCTCTGAATTCTCCTCTAGCTAATTGATCCTTCAGCTGTTGGGTTCATGTAATCCTCTCTCTTACCTGCTGTTAATCTGTAGAGTTGATCTAACATCCTGTCACTTCTCTATCAGCTACTGGATCTGTGAATCTGGGCTGTTGATATGGGTATAATAGTTGAATCACTCTTACTCCTTCTACCTCAAATATCATTAATTCGTTCTTTAGATCTATGATGTAATTTTCATAGGCCCAGTCTATCGCTAATAGTGTCGGATAAGGATCCTTGTCTCCCATAATATTGATTACGTCGAAATCTGTATGTGTCTTTACTCCTTCTACATCTACTTCCACATCCTTCGGTCTCCCAATTTGAAGTATACAATCCTGATTCATCATCCACAACTAGATTGGTGAGAATTTCAACTGACGTTTCCCCAATGCTTCCCATGTATTTCTTGGTAGGATGTTGACATTAGAACCAAGATCTAACATAGTGTCCTTGGTCTGAGATCCTACAATATTAGCATCAATAATGAGTTCTTTGCTTGTTCTCTTCTTATTTCTACTTACTCTTCTGATGTGCCTTTCGGGCAAGTTAGCAGATATTGTTCCCCCCTCAACTTCTTCCTTTGGTATGGTTGCCTTCAGGTTTATCCGTAGTTTTCCCAACATCTGGTCATCATTGACAATCTACAGGAATAAATTGAACAAATCCTCGATAAGCATGACCACCATGGAGCTTGGAAGGTCTAAGGTCTTGCCTTTACAAACCTCTGTGTACCCTTTTGTTAGTCATGTGCCTTCAGGCAGGTTGTCAAACAATCTTATTGCCTCCTTGTAATATGTTTTGTGCTGCTTGGGGTTGTATGGCCACTTTGGAGAGGCTACTCGAATGATTATGGGTTGGTCTTGAGTGCCTTGATTAGCCCCGATCTTTTTATTGTCGCATGTAACTATGTTAATATTGGATAGTGAGGCTGTAGTAGTGATGCTTGGCTTTGAATTGATCAAGTTTTATCCCCTTTGTTTGTTTCACTCCTCCCATCTTACAATAAACTATAGATAATCCTCTGTCGTATGGGCATTGACCCTGCACTGAGAGAACTAGGGCTTCCCTGGTAGATGTAAATCTCGTGCAACATGTGCCTCTTGGTCATAGTTGTAAAAGTGAACATGGCCCTTGCTTCTTGCCCCTTCACCCCTCGTTCCTCCTCCTCATTAACTAAGAATATTGAGCAGTCTAACCTGTCTGCTAGTGCATCCAGTTCTCTACATGGGTTAGTGTGGTGAGTTATGGAAGTGTAAAAGTCATAGTATTTGTTATTTGGTACATTACAATACTTTTGTAATATCAGGCCGAGGTGAGGAGAGTGTCCATACCCCCTGCATACTTCACAGTACTATGGTTGGTTTCGACGAGGATACGCTCACGATCCTACCACTGTGATACCTACTGTGGGTGGAGGTCCAGGTGCCCCCCATAAACCTAACATGGCACCCGTGTCTCGCAGTCTCAGGCATTCCATGGCAACATGACCTTCCACTAGGTAGTTGGTGCACCACACATTTGGTCTGACTAGCTGAGCTGATTGTAGATCTTTCAAATTCTTTATTAGACTTACAATTTGGTGTTGAAGACATAAAGGAGTGGGATCATGTGAATTTTCCCCCCCTGGTATTCATGTAGATACCTTTCCATAGCCTCTATTCTAGTTTCTTTCTCTATAGAATCTTTCAGTGTCTCGATCTTCTACTGCATCAACAATGTCCTGGTGAGGGGTAACAGGGCTTCGGTGAACCAATCCCTCTGGTAATTTGAGTCTATAATATAAATGAGCTTACCAATTGCATCCTTAAACCTTTGTGTTACTTCCCACACGATCTCTCCCTCTTGTTGATTTATCTCCCACAACTTCGACAACCCTTGTTGATCTGTCTAGGGAAGTTTGAATTCTTATACAAAATCACTTTTAACCTCATCCACAGCTAGGTTCCAGTGCAACTCTAACCATTTTATGAACCACCTCAATACAATCTCCCTGAGAGTAGTCTGGAACTATATTAGCTTCACATTGTCAGGCATCTGGTGAGATCTCTAGATAGCCTCACATAGGTACCAATGTTGCTTTATGTCTTCGTTCCCTCTGCTAAGAATTTTGTATCTCTTCTGAATGACCCTGGCATTATGTACTGCGTTTGTGCCTAAAGCACAAAGCCTTGTGATCCTGGTTGTAGATATCCTTGTAAACATAAAATACTACTACTATTTCCACTCCTATTTGTTAGAGTCAGTCTTTGCAGCCTTCCTCGAATGATAAAACATGCTCTTACAAAGTGATTTCAGGGTGTCAAAGTCAAATTTTGTCATTTCAGTGAGTCTTGAGGTAAAATTTGGTCACTAGGTATTAGGTCTAGGGTTGTTTTCACTCCTTCCAAAGTCTTCCAAGTATTGGTCCATGCCACCATTCAGCTTAGTGTACCATCATTCAAAGAGTTTTCATCATCATTTTAGGTTCCAATGGGTCATTTTACACCTTGTTCGTGCTTTAGTTGTACTTGGGTGAGCCTCATTTCCCTCTCCTGGGGTTTTGAAGGTAATTTTTCTTAGATGGTCAAACCATCAAAAAAACCTATATCCTGATGCTCATACACCTTCCCCTATCCTTAATATACCTTCTTAAACAATTCGCATCACTGGTATCCATCAAATTCGTTATTTTTCGACAAACCTTAGTTTATTGCTACAATTTGACAATTTTCTAGGCTAGGCCTATGCTTTGACCTTTTGGACCCCTTCCCCTCACTCAATATTTGAAATTACACTTTCCACTACTTCCTAACATCCCTCCCTACTTCCCAAAATTTTCTCAATAATTTAGAAGCTCCTCATCCCCTTTATTTCCCTTCATTTCTACAAATCCCGTTTTCCACATATCAGGATAGGTTTTCTTAAAACTATGTTTTTGATAAAGAAAATATGAATTTGACAAAATTTAGAGACTTTTTCATCCATCGTTGACCCAAAAATAAAAAACTCTTTCATTTTCTACATAAGTTTCATGGTTTGGGAGAAATGTCTAAAACATCATTGGCCTCAGGAGGATTGATGCACTTCTGAAGTGACCTTGGGCAAATCACGATTTCACCTACCTGGTATGTTCAAATGAATTTATTGATGATTTAAATGATATATAGATAGAAGGATCTTTACAATGAGCTATCATGAGCTCAATTTGGAGTTGAGGAAGACCTTCAAAAGTTGACTGCAATAGCACTCTACATTTAGGCAACCTCATTCTGCACATTTTGACAAGTCTTGGGAGATTTGACTTTTGACAGGGGCAAATGGACCGCAAATCCAAAAATTATAGTTGTTCCAGAAATTAAATAGGTGTAGCTTTCCAACAAGCTATCCTGGGCCTGATTCGGTGAAGTGTAAGGCCTCCAAATTCTGCCTTGAAGTGGCACTACGCATCAGGAAATTTTTTGCCAATTTTGCCTAAAACTCAGAATTTCACCTAGTTTGACTATCATTTGACTTTTTCTCTTCTCTTTGGTAAATTTGTGATAGTAAATGATGTAATATGATGTAAATTTGATGAAAAATGACTTGAGGGGGTAGATACATCAGTTAGAGGTAGTTTTAGGTTGAATGAATCAATTTCCATAGTTTTAGAGGCAAGCTGTTCCACTGCCTATTTTCTAGTTCCTAGTTTAGATATGGTTGAAACAACCCCTCTTCTCATGGATTCGACCCCTGATAGCTAGCATAGGTGGTTTGATTCCTATATTATGTAATTTCTTAGTCATTTGTAAAGGTTAGACTCTTTTGGATGCATTGAGTTACATTCTAAATCACTTCTACAGTTTGGCAAGGAAATGATCCAGGGTTTTACAACATTTTGTGGGATTCTTGTGGTAATGTGTATTGGCATTGTTTTCTCCTCTATAATTTATTTTTCTCTTATGTGTATATGTGCCACCATCTATCTTTTTCTGCATAACTAAATGAATCAAGATTAATAGGTGGAATCCATTGATGTTTCAGTGCTCTGCCTTGATGTTACATTTAGTTTTAAATGTTTTTTGTTGTTTGAAGAGGACTCATGAACCTTGCATGACCTCTCCAACTCCTCATCAGTCTTTAGACTCACCATAACATGAAATTCAAAGTGTTAAAACACTTGCCTAACTCGTCCCACAGAAACCTCTGCAAATCTGAGTTGATTTTTTGGACCCAAAGCTGCCTTCCTCATCTGATCTAGAAACCAACCATTAAAATCAATTAAAATACTCTAAGAAAATATACCTAGCCTAAAATTAGCATTAACTTTAAGTCATCTCAAGCATTAGTTTCCATATTCTCTTTGAGATTGACAAGGAGAGAGCCCTCTCCCGACTTGGTAGGGCTAGCTACTAGGTTAAGCATTGTTCGATGTTACTCTAGACAAGCCTTCCTTCAACCTAAGGTAGATTTAGGCCCTAACACGATTAATACCACCATTATAGTTAACATGCAAACTATGCACTCGTATTGTCTTAAGAAAGTTGGAAAGAAATTTGTCAGGATTGTTGTAGGGTACTAGGGGAAGGTTGGGGGAGGTGCTACCTAAGCCTATGGGGGTTGGATCGTTGTGTTTATCATACACATCATCTTCTGTGAAAAGTCTCCATATAATAAAGTACATATCATCCTCTAAGCCTTCCTTTGAGCCAACACAAACAATTACATTGATCCCCTCCCTCACGATCAGGAGAGATCCTATCACTTTCTGAGCTCTCAGCTACCATCTCTATCCATTTTGTTGAGTTCTCTTCGATCTTTCCTTCCTCTTATGAGCTCCTCAACACTGCTCCTGATTGGTGTAGTTCCTCCAGCTACCTTTTAATCACCTGCATGGCCCTTTCTTGCCATTTCTCCACTATTTATGTTCTCCTTTGTGATGTCAATTCCTTGGCCTTACTTTAATCCTCTAAATCCAACCTCCTAATAAATTCATGATCCCCCACTCGATAGTATCCCTCCCTTTAGGTCCTTCCCCCACTACTAGGTATTTATGCTACCATTCTTGGACTTTGGAACACAAGCATGCCCTCTTCCACCATCAAGACTTTAATCCAAAGGGTTACTTCTTTCATCGCCTTCTCTCTCAACCCTGCTCATAACACAACTTCATCCTTTGAGAAGGACTAGTGGATTTCTACCGCAAACTTGACAATGCACCCTTCTAGGGTGGTTTGCACCCAAAAATCTAATGCTCTTGTCAAATTCATGTCAAGATAGTAGAGGACAGTGTGATCTACCTGAGTTCAGTCACGATGAGACAATGCATGTCCACCAGACCTCCCCTTCACCTCCAATCTCCAAAAACAGTTGTATAGTTCTTCTAGAAACTTACACCAAAAGATCTCGTACTGATCACTTGCACCTTTTGAATACATATCTCGTCTTTTAGTTTTGCAACAACTTGTCGGTGAAGTTGGGCTTTTTGAAAAACAAATCGATCCACTTGCTCGTCCCACTAGTTCCGTATTTACTTCTTAAAAGTCCATGTTACTATATTCCTAACTCTCCTTTGAATTTCAAGTGTGGGAAATGGAAACATTTTCTGGCACGAAAAATGACAGTAGGGTTGAGACCGTCGGTTCAGGTAGAAGGGGCCAACAAGGCTCCGCTGTAGTCTAGAACAATGTTGACATTTTCACCTTACCCGAGAAGGGGAAGAAGTCTCACCCGAGGCATGTCGCAGCTGAAGTTAGATGAGGGTGGGAATTAGATACCACAGGGATCATATCAACTGGAAGCGAACAAAGAAAGATAACTAAACATGCATAACTAACTAGATCACAATGATCCACTGATGCTATATCAAGAGAGTATATAAATAGATGCTTTATAAAATTTTTAAATAATCAACATATTACACGAGGACATAAGGTGATTCTAGAATATTTTTCTTCAATAACATAACATAATTCAACATATAAGGCTTGAGGCCTAATCATCAACAGTGAACATCACACAACCAACATATAAACTTATATGACTATGATCATGGAATCTTTTGCATCACTTTCCAACACAAGAAGAATGTAAATGTTATAGAGTTTCTACAACTGATTAGCACAAACCCCCCTTCGCTCTTTCTTCTGCTTTTTACCTCCTGCCATCCACCCTGACTACCAGTTCCTCTTTATCTATTATTTGTTGCCTCTGCTCTTTCCTTTCTTGGTTGTCCCTGCTTCTTCCTACCACTCTTCTGCGACTTCTAGTCTTCCTTTAGTTTCTAGTATTCCCTCGGTTGCCAACTCTACAACTCCCCAAAAGTCACCTCCGCTACTTTTCATTGGCTTGTTTCCCCATAAAATATCAAAATGAAGGCCCAAACACTAGTAGTAAACTCCCCATTCTTCCCTCACTTATGTGCTGAGGATTTGGCCCTTTTCTTTTGAATTTCACATGATCTTTCTCCTTCCTATATGATCGAACTTTAGTCTTGTGTTTGGAATGTTCATAAACTTACCTCATATTTCAGATGGTTTCCTCCAAGGTTTTTAGCCCATCAGACTCTATTCCCTCCTGATAAGATTATGGTAATCCACTGAGATACCTATGGATATTTACCTTCTCATCCTTGATGTTTGTGTACTCATCAGATGTTGATTTCCCAAATTTTTGCTCATAGAATTATTTGGCCTTGTTGTCATAGTACTTTTCAAATATGTAATTTTCCTAGAAATATTTCTCAAATCTCCTCCCATACAACTCCTTTTCTATGATGCTCTTGACATTCCTTAGGCCTTCCCACCAAATATCATGCTTTCCCTTCAAGATGAAAATGGTTGCTCTTTCCTTGATCTTCATGGACTAATTATGCACCCTGAAATACTTCTTCATCCCCACTAACCATGATTTTTCTTCCTCAGCCTTCTTCACGTATCCATAAAATCCAATAGGTTTTTCCTTATTAAATTTTCTATCACCCAATTTCTCTTTCCTTTTCTACTAGTTCTCGTGTCTCTTAACTTTAGTATCTCACGGTTGGTGAGAGTTTCTTGACTCTCTTTTTGGAGTGATGAGGATAAAAGTTCCCTCATTTGCATGCATATTTATTTAACTTTACTTGATTCCTTCTACCCTATTAGTATCCAACCTTTTTCTTTGGACCTATGACAATATAGGTTTGGACTTGTGCATATCTAGGTAGCTGGAAACAAGTTGTTTCTATTTCTATCTTTACAAGTCTGATAGGCTCCAAAATATCATGAAATTTACCTATGATTTCCTTTCTTGTGCTCTAAAAACTTTTCATTATCTTCTTTGCAGCTTCTTAGTTTAACTCTTAGGCTTCTAAGGTTGTCTATAAAATCAATAGAGTCATCTTCTTTACTTTTCCCAAATGAATCTTCTTCTTGATCATGATGGGATCTATTTTTTCCATACTGCTCCATCCTGCTTATGTGTTATTACAAACACAGTTGTTAACTAACTAAAAATGCAAATAAACATAATTACCCATCACCTTGGCTTATTTGCAATAAGCATGTTTATGTGAAACCATCTCAAACATAAAATCTTAGTTATTATGTTGATTTAGAGATAAAATAATCAATCAACATTTCTGTCACATCAAACACTATATCAATTGTAATTAAAATCAACACACATATGTAAATAGAAAATAAAATGTCAGATCAAATATTCATCTAGGTTGTGTGCATGTAAGTCTATTCAAGTCTAGTGTTGAACCTTCACTGTGATGCAACCTTGTAACACACCTTCCTACTCCCTTAGGTATTTCTTATGTTGTGGAAGGTGTTACATCAAAATTATCCTACTCTTCAAGCTCAATTATGCAAATGGGTTTACAAAAGTCATTCTTTTCCAACCTCTCGAAACATGAAATAAATGCAACATCTATTTTCGCTCATTGAGTATTTATGTGATATAAATTTTATCTCAATAAGACATCAGGATTGAAATTTAGGCCCATTTGATAACTTCATCCTCAAGTGCTTCAAATCCACCCTCTCTCTTTTTTATTTTGTTGCAATTTACTGCTTCAATCATTTTCACCTCTTGTAACTAAATCTTTAGGCTGAGGATTTATTCTCTTAGCTTATTATACTTCTCCTAAAAAATATGCAAAATATTTTCTTGATATACATACAACTGTTAGTCATCCTACCTTGGCAAATAATTTCTCTATTACAACCATAAATAACTCATATCTATCTTGAAGAAGCATAATTCTATCGCAGTGACCGACATCTTGGTCATGCAACTCAAAATGACTACCATAAGAACTATAAAAAATATAACTAAGAAATCACTCACCATCAAATATGTTTTTTTTTCTTGATATGTAGTTATATGGCACCTTCATTTTCTAAATTATTCCCTTGAGCATCAATTTTTTAACTTGCACTAGGAGGTTTAATCCCATCAAGATGATATTTTATCTCATGACACGACTTCTTTTTCTTTTTATTCTTATTCTTATTTTCTCCATTTTTTGTTGTTGTTGTTTCCTTCACATAATATTTTCAATCTATCCTATACGTCTTTAAATAATGTCAAATCTATTTTCTTCTCCAAATATTCATTATGGAGTTTTTCATATATAACACATTTTGGTTGGAAAGTTTGTTGCATCACTTTTGCTAATGGAGGATCTTTACGTAACCTTCACAAACTAGCTTCCACATCTCATATTGATAAGAAGACAACTAATATTTAACCTTTTCTTTCCACACCTTGAAGTTTGTAGCACTAAAAAGAGATACTCCTTAATGTTCCACCTAAAACAAATTGCAACATTTACCTGAATTTTCCATCTAGTGGTCAAGTTGCACTTGAAAGAAGCCAATTTGATACCAAATATTGGGATCTTGAAAATATTGAGGGGGGGGGTGGAGAGGAGAGAATTGAATAAGTATTATACTAATGTATCAACTTTTACACCTTTTTTCCATTTATTTACAATAAGTTGAATGATGAACTAATTAATTAGCAACATATGTAGGAACGTCAGATATCATATTTACACATCATGAGAATCATATAAACATCATATCATATAAACACAAAAACAACACATCAACACATGGACATTGGATAAGGTGGAAACCCTTCTAGGGGAAAAACCATGATACTCTTTTGTCTTTGTCTTCTTATTATCAAAATATTATTTACATCATATCACTGGCCACCACCAGTGTGCAAGTGTTGACTTGTGATGCATGTGAGAAGCCAGTCACCACTATCTAATGGAAGCCACAACTTCCTCAACTATGCATGCCACCAATTTCTTGAAGCCACCACTCCCTCAACTATGTAGGTCACTACCTACTAGAGGTCCCAAATTCCAATAGTTTTCCATGCCACCACCTATGGGAAGCCGCTACTCCCAATGTTTTCAAGCCAAAACCCCAAAGAAGGCACCACTCCTTGAATCAACAAACCATTACTTGCTGGAAATCCACTGCTTTTCCATTTAAGGCCCCAACCTTCAAGCTATTATGGATGACCATTCACCCATTTTCAAACTAGGGGCCACTATAATAAACACAATCAACTATAGGCCATGTTTAATCCTATTTTTATACTATACCCAATAAGACCTTATGATCATAAACACCACAATCTGAATTGTCTCAAACCCTCTGTAACAAAAATATCTCCTTACACTTTAAACAATACATCATCTTACACAATCTTCTCATACAATCACTGCATACGAATCCTAGCAGCATACTCTATATCAAATGCCAGGCTCACCATAACAACTAAACATATGAAATACAACAAAACATATATAAACCCTCTCATTCAACCATATACATCAAGAAATGAAAACATACTTTGACCTCACAATCACATTTACAAGGCTTTGGCATTAATACAAATCTATGTCAAAGGCATAAATTGCTCCAATGGATATAACATCCATACATACAAAAAAATTTCCTGACAACAACTAGACTCTGCCAACATACAAACACAACATCAAACTCTACAATGAAATGCCTTTGCCACTGATATCTAACCCCTAAAAAATGATACTGGTGTACTCTTCATCCTTTCATTACACAAGAATATAGGTTTTGTAACATTTTCTTTTCCCAATAAATATTCCAAAGTTTGATAAAAGAGGGAAAAAATTGTTGGGTTGTGTTATATTCTTTCCCTGACTAGCCCATGTAGTTAACTAGGGGGTTAGAAGGGGGGTAGAGGCCCCCCTTCGTTGCGTTGATTGTGTAGCGGGGGGGATTCACAAGAGGTTTGAGGGGTGCAGATAACCCCACTTTATGGGGTCCATGGCAGCGCCCTGGAAATTTTGGTTTTGGACCTTATGTTAGGTTGGGCGGACCTACCTATGGTTTTTTGCATGATTTTTGCACATGGTTTTGAACGTGATGGTTTTCGGTCCATGATTTTGGATGCAATGGTTTTCAATCCATGGTTTTGGACACGATGGTTTTCGCTCCATGGTATTGGATGCTTCGCCATGCATAAATATGTATTGTAACATTGAAAGGAATATAATGAAAAAATCAAGCTAGTAGTCCCAGTTTTGGGATCTAGGGGAAAATCTCTGTGTATATGTCTTTTCGTGTGTTATTATCTTGCATTGTTTATTTTCTGTTTTCTAGAATCATATGCAAGTAATTTCTATACGGGGCTAAAACCTACATTTGGTATCGGAGTTGTTTTGGCTTCAAGGGGATACCTTTGTTGCTAAGGGGTTTCACTTGGGCCTATCGTAGACCCTGTTCAGTGGGAGATCTGCAGGATCAGTTCTGGTGGTGAAAGAAGATGACAAGTAGTGCAAAGATAGATATCGAGAAATTTAATGGTCAGAGTTTTGAGTTGTGGAAACTCAAGATGGAGGATTTGTTGGTGGATAAAGATCAATGGATCATGGTAGATCTGGGTACTAAACCAATCGGAGTATTTGATGAAGAATGGAAGAACTTGGATCGAAAGGAAAAGAGCACAATACGATTGTGTGTCTCAAATTCAATATTGTTGAGTGTATCATGGCAAGCTACAAAGAAGGCTTTGTGGGACAAGTTAGGGACTTTGTACTAATCTAAGTCTCTCGTGAATAAACTGTTCCTATGGAAAAAGCTCTATAACTCAAGAATGAAAGATGGATATTTGGTGACATAGCATATCAATGCATTTAATACTGTGGTAAGTTAGCTATCTTCTGTTAATATCAAAATTTCAAATGAAGATAAGTGCATTAGTTTTTTGTGTTCTCTACCAGATTCGTGGGATAGTCTGGTTATTGCTATAGGTAGCAATGCAACTACCTTGCAGTTTGATGAAATAGTCTCGACCTTATTGATGAAGGAGATGAGACAAAAATATGGAGAGCCAGAATTGTGGTGCCTTGTCTGTACGAGGACGGTCCCAGAACAAAACAAAAATAATTCATCGAGTGGGAGATCTAAATCTAGAGGGAGATCTAAATCTCCAGGAAAACCTGTAAAGGTGGTGTGCTAGAAATGCGGAAAGGAAGGGCATTACAAAATGGACTGTAAATCTAAAGCTCCTGACAAAGGAAAGGGATCTAATGATGCTCCTTCTACAAAGGTGAAAACCACCAAAGATGAAGGTGCGAATGCTTCAAGTACACATTCAGATCATGAGGCATGGTTGATTAACTCAGGTGCATCCTTTCACTTCACTCCCCATAGAGAGTGGTTCTATGAGTATGAGAAATATGATGGTGGTGATGTCTTCTTAGGGGATGATAGGAAGGATAGAATCGTTGGTCATGGAAAAGTAAAGTTGAAGTTTCAAGGTGGAAGGGTTAGAACACTTCTGGATGTTCTACATATTCCTACATCGGCCAAAAATCTGGTTTTTGTAAGCAAGCTGGATGATGTAGGTGTAAGAATAGTGTTTTAGAAGGATACCTATAAGATGGTTTGAGGAGCACTGGTATTGATGTAGGGAGTTCAAATTGGAACTCTGTACAAGCTGCGAGGTAGCAATATTGTTGATGGGTGCAACAGTTCTATGGTTCCTGAAAGTGGAGTAGAAAATCTAGTGGTCTCTAGAGAGAAGACCATGCTATGGCATCAAAGGGTTGGACATATTGGAGAGAAGGGCCTTTGAATACTTCATGGTAAAGGTATGGTTGAAGGTATGAGCATTAGCTCTCTGTATTTTGAGTTTTATGAAAATTGTTTATAAGGGAAGCAGAATCGGGTGAGTTTCCCCTCTAGTGTAAGAGGGAGAAACAGATATTAGAGCTTGTGCCCAATGATGTGCTTGGGATTGTGAAGGTTCCATCACTGGGTAAGTCTGTGTACTATGTATCATTTATAGATGACTTCTCAAGGAATACATGGATATATTTCCTTAAGAAGAAATCTGAAGTCTTTGACAAGTTTAAAGAATTTAAGGCTCTAGTAGAAAACTAGACAGAGAAGAAGATAAAGGTGTTGAGGACAGATAACAGTGGAGATTTTTGCAGTAAGGAATTTGAAATTTTTTATAAGAAGTGTGGTATAGCATGGCAGAAGACTACTCCATATACACGTCAACAAAATGGAGTTGCAGAAAGAATGAAAAAGACATTGATGGAAAGGGCAAGAAGCATGCCCAGTGGTGCCGGGTTAGGACAGGAATTCTAAGTAGAGGCAGTGAAGACAACATGCTACTTGGTCAATATATCACCTTCATCAGCATTGGAGGATAAGACTCCACAAGAGGTATGGACTGGTAAGAAACTGTCTCTTTCACATCTGAGGGTATTTGGATGTGATGCATATGTACATGTTCCAAAGGAGAAATGAACCAAGCTGGATAATAAATCTGAAAAGTGCATCTTTATTGGCTATAAGGATGGTTTAAAGGGTTATAAGCTTTGGAAACTAGTAACAAGGAAGGTTGTGTGCAACCGATATGTGGTGTTCATAAAGGCGAAATATTTTATTAAACATGAAGTCTAACCAAATGAACCTAAGAAGATAAAGTTTGAGCTAAAGAAGGAAGAATCAAACTCTACAGCGGAGGAGGAATCATAAGATGAAGAGCCACAAACTCCAGGTGTGAGAAGATCAACTCGAGAGAGAAGGTAGCTAGAAAGGTAGAGTCCATCTACTTTCTGTTCAAATTTTTCTTTATCTATTACTGATGATGATCCCAGAACTGTGAAGGAAGCAGTAGATTCAGAGGATGGAAAACTCTGGTAAGAGGCCATGGTTGATGAAATGGCATCTTTGCACAAAAATGAGGCTTGGGATTTGGTGGAGTTGCCAGCTAGAAGGAAACCCATTGGCAGCAAATGGGTGTTCAAGAAGAAGGAAAATGTAGAATGAAAGGTGGAGAAATACAAAGCTTGGTTGGTAGCAAAAGGTTATTCCCAGGTGTCTGGAATTGATTTTGGTGATATTTTTTCTCCTGTTGCCAAGGTAACTTCTATTAGATTATTTTTATCTGTTGCTACTTCTTTTGATTTTGAGGTAGAACAGATGGATGTGAAGACAAAATTTCCTCATAGGGATCTGGAAGAGGAAATCTACATGAAGTAACCTGAAGGCTTTGCAGTGAAGGGTAAGAAATAATTGGTATGCAAGTTAAAGAAGTCTCTGTATGGGTTAAAACAGTCACCAAGGATGTGGTATTAGAGATTTGATACATTTATACGGGGACTTGGCTTCACCAGAAGCAAAGCAGATCACTATGTGTATTTTAAACTAATTGGTGATCATTTTGTTTATCTAGTCTTGTATGTGGATGATATGTTGCTGGCTGGAAATGACAAAGAAATTATCTAGGATTTGAAGACACAATTTTCCTCCAAATTCGACATGAAGGATCTTGGTGCTGCAAACTATATTTTTGGCATGGAAATTAAAAGATATTGGGCAAAGAGGAAGCTCTGGTTTAACCAGAGGAGGTATGTCAAGACAATATTATAGAGGTTTAATATGCAGGATGGTGAACCGATGAAGGTTCCTATTCCTATAGGTGTAAAGTTATCTGCTGAGCAATGTCCCAAGACACAAGAAGAGGAAGAGGACAGTCCCATGTTCCATATGCGAGTGCAATCGGTAGCCTGATGTATGTGATGGTCTGTACTAGACCAGACATTGCACATGCAGTGGGAGTATTGAGCAGGTTTATGTCAAAACCAAGAAAGGAGCACTGGACAGCAATGAAGCTGGTTTTCAGGTATTTGCATGGCACTAATGATTATGGTTTATGCTACCAAGGAAGACTAGGATTGGACAGAGTGTTGGATATTCGTGGCTTTGTTGATGTAGACTGGGTTGGAGATCTAGATCAAAGAAGATCTGCAACTGGGTATGTGTTTAACCTATTTGGAGGTGTAGTCAGTTGGATGAGTAAGAAACAATTTGTAGTGGCACTATCAACTACAGAGGTAGAATACATGGAAACCACTTAGGCAAGCAAGGAAGCAGTTTGGTTGCAGAGATTGTGTTCAAATATGGGGTTAGTACAGGGAGTTATAAGGATAGACTATGACAGCCAAAGTGTAATTTTCTTGGCATAGAACCCTGCATACCATTCAAGAAAAGCACATTGATGTTCAGTACCACTTTGTGAGGGATATGATAGAATACAAAAATGAGTTGCTTGTAAAGTTGGACACTTTGAAGAATACCACAGATGCATTGACAAAATCTGTGAGCTCTGAGAAGTTCTCTTGGTGTAGAGAAACAATGGGCATTTTAGGGATGGATAAATTACTAAGCTCTCTTGTGGTCCCCTATGGTAAGGAAACAAAAAGTGCAAGAATGTTGGGTTTTGTTATATTCTTTCCATGACTAGCCCACGTAGTTAACTGAGGGCTTAGAAGGGGGGCGAAGCCCCCCCTTAGTTGCACTGATTGCGTAGTGGGGGGATTCACCGAGAGTTTGAGAGGTGTAGGTAACCCCACTCTATGGGGTCCATGGCAGTGCCCCAGAAAATTTTGGTTTTGGACCCTATGTTAGGTTGGGCAGACCTACCTATGGTTTTGCGCATGATTTTCACACATGGTTTTTGACATGATCGTTTTCTGTCCATGGTTTTGGATGCGATGATTTTCGGTCCATGGTTTTGGACATGATGGTTTTCGGTCCATGGTATTGGATGCTTCGACATGTAAAAATATGTATTGTAACATTGAAAGGAATATAATGAAAAAAATTAAGCTAGTAGTCCCGATTTTAGGATCTAGGGGAAAATCTCTGTGTATATGTTTTTTGTGTATTATGTTCTGCATTCTAGAATTATATGTAGGTAATTTCTATATGGGGTTAAAACCTACAAAACTTTTGCATTTTATTTATTCACTTTTGTAAATAAATTATATGTGTGGATTTATATTCCATATATTTTTATATTTTTTAAGGTTTTCAAATAAATAATTTTAATAAAGTTGTAATTAGAACTTTATTAAAGGTCTAGTTCTTTTCCATGATTGAAATTTTCCCTGCGTCGTACAACATCACTCATTCCATTGCGCAACCCCCCTCTCCCCCATCCCCACTTGATCGACATTTAATGGAAATATGGGGCACACACTAAGTTGTTTCCAACAAACAACTTTTGATGTGGAACTCTATTATCAATTTTGCACCCCTCCCATTATTTACCACTTACCTTTCCTACCCCCATCGTGTAAAACCATTACGATTTTTGCTAGATAAATCCCTCCACCAAACATTTACCACTGCCGCCATTTTGAATGTTCCCCAACTATTCTATCTCCACTACTAACTTTCAATTTTATTGACTGCTAGTCATTAAAGCCATATATGCCTGTTGCTCAGATGCCTATGTTGTTTAATCTTTTTGCTTCTAATTTTCTTATAAAACCCCAACACTCCCACCATTATATTTCTCTTGTTCTCAGCACTACAATGAAGCAAAGGAATGTATTGCAATGAAGAAAGATTTAGTGATTGTAGGAGAATTTCAATGTTGCCTTTCAATAGGTATTTGTGTTCTCTCTACTTGCAACAATGACTTCCAAAAAATAGAAAGAAGCTAAAACGCTCTCAAAACCTATATATTCTTCTACGTCTGTCAGAATTAATGAAATGCCATTAATTGACAGGGAGGCTAAAATCATAGAGACCAAGTGTGAATTTGATCTTTATGGAATTCAATTTTGGGACTTTTAGCTATTTCTTGATGGCAGCGATGAATTTTCCCTTTCGGAGTCCCTATTACCCGAATTAATTTTCTCTTAGACTAATAATTTCCTAGAGCTCATTGAATGGTGTGATGAAAAAAAATCATCGAGTAAAAAATCCATCATAACCAAAAATAATAATCCCTTGTTTTATATCACTTATGAAGCATTCCTCCAAGATTTACAAATTCCTATTCCCAGTTCCCTACATCCCTTTTCTAGTGATATACTCTTAGGAATTTATCAAAAAATGACCCTTTAATAGAGAACTACCATTTTTGAGTCGTTTATGCTAGAAGAGAAGAAATTCCTAAAAAACAGACCCCCTTATCCTTCATCTATATTTCCTGAAATTTCTGGACAGATTATTTCTATGTTATGCTTCTTGTTGGGGTATGATAGTGATGAGGTTTTCGATGAAGTGATATTGGGGATTTTGTCTATTTTATCACCACGAAAGAAACCAAAAATATTTTTTAATTTTATTCAACTTATTTCACAAATAATTCATGAATAATTTTTGAAGTTTGGGTTTGAAAAATCTTTCAAACATCATTTTGTGTTGGTTTACTTATTCTTATATCATTGATCAAAGATATTTCAAATGCAATTGTAAAAGAAAGAATTGAAGGGTAATCAATGGTTAGTGGTTCATTGGACATCATCAATAAAACATAATTCAAACGAATTATCTTTCAGTGATTTTGTTGATAATTTTATTCATGTTTGTGTCAGTCTTTTAGAAAGTGATAATGTTCATCAAATCTCACTAGAGATTAAAATAATTTTCCATCTTAGTGAGAAAACCAAGGTGGTTGATTTTTTTTTTTGTACAAAAAATATACTGAAATTAGTCTTTATGGTTGTGAGCTCCCTACTTATGAATTACCAATTTTCTTAACTATCAAAATATTTCCCCTGGAGTTTATTAGACAAAGTATAAATGTTGATCAAATTCACTTCCTCCCTAGGAGGATAGAAACCTTAAACTCAAAGCACAAACAGTCCATTTATTTTGAATACTAAAGCAACAAACAAGGAGTTTGAATCTTTGTTAACACAAATGAAGCTCATGTTATGTGTGAGTTTGTCATATGATCCAATAGGGAGAATTTCCAGTATTAGAAATCAACAAAATTCCACTCCCTATGTTCATGTGACTAAACTAGAAGTTGATAAATTTTCTAATAGGAATATATGGGAGGAAAATACTCTGCAAGACCTGTTAGGAGGGAAGTCAATAGAGAAACCAATTAGGCCCAGTGTCTTGAAAACACCCCAATAAAAGGAAAAGGAACTAAAAAGAACAACCGAAAACATTTTAGATTCGGAAGGTGTTGAATTCAGAGTGTATAAGAGACATAAAACCAAATATTGGTGGGAAACTAAGTCAAAGACTAGATCATCAAATGTTTCTTAACCAACTAAAGTTATAATTCCAAGCAAGCCTATTTTTCGTATGCAAAAAATAGAAGCGTCAATAGATCTATCTTCTTCCTCCACTCCTTTCAATGAAAATATTTTTGTGAATTTTTTAGGAATGAAGAAAAAGAATGAGTCTTTGAATGTAATAAATTATACTTAGTTTTGGAAGAAGATTTCTTCCACAAAAAATAGGTTTCTCTTAACCCTAGATTTTGAAAAGGGCCAATTTAAATTAGCATTTATTGAACCTAATATCCTTAGAGCTAAAGTTGTTGAAGATTACTAAACCTCTGTGCTTTCTTTTAATACTAAATAGATTCATCCTATTGATCATATTGATTTACATGGACAAACCGAAGAAATGATTTCTTCTTCATTGATTAGCTCAACCATTAGTGTGTCAAAGTTACAAAATTCATTAAACAATACTCTTTCTAAGCTCAAAATCAAAAGATATAAATATTAAAGCATTAGAAGACCTTGTTATTAAATTAGGTTGGATCCTTTAGATAATGATTCTTCCCAAGAGATTTTAGAAAAGAAAATGGTGATATCTAGCTATTGGAAACTAGATCACTACTGAGGCGGGGGGTGAATCAATTATGCTAGCCTTTATATCAATTTTAAACCTTTTTACCATATTATAAAATAACCATGCACATTCTCAAAATTATTTTAATTGAATATGAAAGCATCAATAAAATCAAAACATAATAACCATGGAATTCATCAACAAAAATAAGCACACATGAAGACACAAGTATTTTTTGTGGAAACACTTTTGGTAGAAAACCACCCTATTGTTGTTGCACTACTCAATTCATCTATTAATTTGCTGAACACGATTTTACATGGATTAAATTACACCCATAATCCAAAATACTTGCCTTGTATTATAGTATAATACCTATCAATTAGGAATATTTTTTCCCTCATGGATCTATGGAAATATATCCGCTAGAAGCACCCATGACTAGTGGGCCTCGCCCAACACCCATTGCACTATCCAATGTTGATTGGATAGAGAAAGTTTTTCCTTCTACTGAATATGCCAAATCAGTGTCAAATTTGAAGCCTCTACGCCTTCAATTCCTCCTTGCGAACCACACTTCATATATTTTCATATCGGGTTGTCATCTACCTAAGATGAGCCAACCAACAAAACCATCATTTTGTAACACAAAATTTGAATCAAAAACTCTGCCTAGAGAAGATTCTTCTCTTCTACTCATAACAATATATGTTCTCTAACACACCACAAGCTGTCAATTCTTATCCTTTCTAAAAATAGTCACCTGCAAAATAAAATCTCTTAAATTCTCCTCATATCATTCTCTGAATTCTGCATACATAACTCTGACATATCTATGCAATACTGTGTGAGTGTCTACCACAATATCTACTCAGTCACAATTCCCTTGCAATGGTATACTCACAGACTCTCAAAATGACCAACCAAATAGACTCATATCCTTCCTCTATTTATCATTTTTCTATGAAGATTAACTCAGTAAATGGTACAGGTTATGGATCACTAAAAAAAAAATTTTCACACAACTAAATTTTATTAGATCCAACTCCTTTAATTGATCAGGCCATTCTATCCACTACTTCATGAATATTCTCATGTTTAACAAACTTTTAGAAGCTCCATCAGCTTTTGAAATAATATACTAAAACATTTCGATCAATAACATCACCACAATAAAAAATTAGCCAAAATGTACGATAAATCTAGATAAGAACTCATTTTAAGCCTCATCCATAGGCACAACACTAGCTAATTTCAACTAGAATCACACAGAAGCCTACTTCCCAGTTACTGGAGCCTCTCAGTTAAATGCACAGGCATGCATGGGAGTGACTGGGGTAGAGGATGGAAGAAACTGAGTCAAAACAACCCGAAATTTGTCCAAACTTCTTCCATAGCTTGATCATCATTAGAAAGATCTTAGGAAACCCTTGGAACCTTTGTAACACTTGACCAAGTCCCTCCCACATCATCATCATTATCACAAGTCAAACTAGGTTGACTTGGATGTGAATCAACAAATATACTAACACTAATGACTCTCGAACATGTCATACATCCTCCAAAACCTATAAAACCAGCTCAAACATCTCTGACACTTGTATATTCTCTAGAATACTTGTGTGTAACATCATCAAGATAAGAGACCTAATACAAGACATGGATACCTAATCACTAGGGCTCCTAAAATCTAACTCCTATAACAACCACCAACACCTGTATGTAGAAACAAGAACAATAAGATCAAAACATCTCTAATACATCTCCTCCTCTACACAATTGATCATCATGGGAAGGCCTCCAAACATGTGCAACATAGCACCATCCAACTAAAAAACAACAACACGATCATGAGGACCATGACATCCTCTGATCACACTATATTTGTAACACCTACAAATCATTGCTCCATACTCACATCTCCATGCTAGTAGACATGCATAAACCAATGAAATACACAACCATGTACAAGCCACATTCAACCCATGCTAACAGGTTGACATCAATGCTAACCAATAACACATCCGCAACACTGCAACACACATCATTGCCAACAATACCCCCCTTTGGCATTGATGGCAACCTCAGCTGAAACCACTATCTAAAACTGTCCTCTGAAAATTGATATCCTCACTCTCTCGTCCTTTGAAATTAATTGCAAAGGGTTAAATAAATCAAGGCATCAACTGAATATGAAATACTCCCCATAGGCCCAAGGTACAACGATATACTAGAGCTACCCTATTAACAACACAAATAAACTCTCTCACTCCTATGGCAGCAAGAAAATAATCAACAACAATAAAAACTAAAACATACGCTCTCTCTCCTGAAGAAATAGAAGCATAATCGATGTCATAATAGTATTTTATGAGAGATTTGTTGGCATAAATCACATGAAATTTCATTTTTCGATGCGTTTCGAACCCACCAGTGTGGTTCATCATTAGGACAAGTTGAAGAATTAGATCCAGTATGCATGTTAAATACTCAGAGCAGAACATCCAACGGCTATAATCTAATGACTAACTTTGACAGGGAAATGACTAGTTAGACAGGACCCAGGGTATAACTCTATTAAATTAAAAAATAAGTCAATTAAAGGGACATATGAATTTACATAAGAGTCTTAATAATTTTATAGTTAATTTAATTTTTATTATAAATAAATGTATAAAATATATAAATGTTAAATATTAAATGATTATTAAATTAACAGTTAAGTATACATATGAGGTATAAATATTGTTAATTTATTATATGTTTATTCCTATAAAATTAAAATAAAATAAATTAAAGCATATTAGAATAAACTTAAGATATAAATAGTTATATATTATAGTAGCAGTAAATCAAATCACCAACACATAGTAGCAATAGTATAATATGACCAACTAACAACAACAACTCTGATCAAATCTATAGTAGCAACAACATAGATCCATCCAACTCTGATGCATTAGCAACAAACACATCCTCTCCATAATGTACTATCTAGCAGCGAAGCACTTATACATCAACAACAACAATGACTATCTGGAAGCAAAATCACTCACTCCTATGAGCAATTATAACATCGTTTAAGGAACAAGGTCACAATAGCATGACCAACCATACTCGACTGAATGCAAACATCTCCATGGATGAATGTAGACTGATATATATCCCTACCAATGCCTCCTTTCCATATGCAAGAGGGTACTCCACATGGATCAATTACTATGACCAAATCATATGCAATAGAGTACAGGGCTTCATACACCTATTACATGACTATGAAAGATGATACATGATTGTATAATGAAAACAATAAGCCTATACATGTGGTTGAACCATGAATCACATGGATATCTCTCAATGCATACATGACTCTAGGTTGTCTCTCCCTGATAAGTGTGAGAGTATACATGAATAATACATGAAATACATTGTTGTACTGACACTACTAATGACCCATACATAGCTACACCAACTCTCATGACTCATTATACAACACATTCCATTCATGGCTCATGACTCTAGGACCAAAACCAAATGATTTAAAATAAGAGTACATGATTGCATGAGCATAATACAAGACTTTAAGAATGACATGAAGACGTAATACATGGCTGAAACATATCTTCCACTAAAAATCATGTTGAACTACTGTGATATTAACAAGTACATGAAATGTGTGATTAGAAATATGTATCCTTCATGGAAGTAAGATAATAACAAATAAATATCACATGATAAAAATGTGATTGACTCTTTGAATCACCATCCATAGATCAAAATTGCTGCAACAATGTTTAGTCACACATAACAATGCATAGTGGCCCACCAAAAAAAATGTATCAACAAAATTATGAAGCCTCTTTTTGACATGAAATCCTCATAGAAATGCTATCAATAATGAACAATATATGGAAGCATCATGAATTAGCAACATATCACACCAACTATCACAATCTGTCAGCCCTCTATAGCAATACATAGTAACAACATTAATCGTCATATGGAGAACAAATCCCTTTAGTATAAACTGTAGTGGAAACAAAAACAAGCATATAATGGAGGAGGGACAGTGAAATATCACATCAGCAAATCATCCTCATAAGTATAGGTGTCATATACCAATTGGCTCAAGAACATGAACTCATGTGCAACAACAACCATAATATTAAAGATATACATCATGATGAGCTTCTAGTTTTCTGCATATAGACTACAAATCTCCAATGTGTGAATACAAGCAACTATATTCATACACCATTACCATACTAATCACCGTGGCACCATCACATGCATAATATTATCATAACAAAATGAATAATACTAGCCATCTGGATGTTAACAAATGTAGGTAGAATATAGTCCATGCAAAAACAAAATGAAAGCTCCAACAAAAAAATCATGTCAAATAAGCACATAGTATGGAACTCATAACCAACTCCTCCAAGGAAACACTTGCCATCAAAACTACTGAAAATATTGGAAGCATATGAAGTGCTCCCCCTGAACACGTGCCATCTCCACTCATCACAACATAAAATCTCCCGATCAAATTAACCTTAGAAAAAACAACATGAGTAGAAGAATCCATCATTAAGAAATTACAATCAAACATATAAGCATCATTAACATCACATACTAACTACATGCAAAACAAGATGTGCCATATACTCCCCCTGAGCCAATGAAGGCCTCACATTCATTTTGCATTCAGAAAGATTTATCATGCAAGAGAAGACTGCAATATGTGTTGATCTCTTGTACTCTGAATCTAAAGATCAAGAGTACTTCTTTTATCTCCTTCCTTTTCTTACTCTTCCCTTCAACATATAAACATTTTCTAGTGTCTTAACTCCTTTAGAAATTACCCTCTTTGATCCTTATTTCCTGATGGAAAACCCTTTTGAGTTGAAGACCACTTACCTCCATATCCCATTTGGCTTACACTTAGAATATTGTGCTTTAGGCCCTCAATGAGCCATACATCTTCATAATTGGTCATCATTTCACCAAGGTTATCCTTGCCACTTCCTAGTACTCTCATTGTTTCACCCCATTAAAAAATAACAATATGACCACCTTTGATTATCTTTCAGAAGTGAAATTCGCTCCTCTCTCCTAACATATGATGTGAGCATCTACTATCAATATACCATTTATCATCCTCCTCACATGAACAAAGAGAAATATAACACTTTCCAACTGCTGCTTCTTCTTCTTCTACATGTTGCTTGGCTAGTTTCTTTGTTGGGTATTTTTATTTAACTGTTGCATTTTAACTGAAATGGTCAAGGATTTAGGAATTTTACAATCCTTAGCCATGTGCCTAAAGTTGGGACACACATAACACTCTATATGGCCAAGGTAAGAAGCCAAAGGATCTAGTCTTTTTTCACTCATGTTGGATCTCCATCTTCTTATAGTCGATCTACAATCAATGGAATTATGGCCAAATAGGTCACAAGCATAACATAAAACATTAAACAAAATTTTAGACCTAAAACATGATCCTCTTCTTTTCTATCCAAGCTACTGCATAGATGTGTCCAAGTTTCTCCTACAAATGGTTGCCACATGTCCAAACTGGTGACAGTTGAAACACTCAATCTCATTCATCAAAGGGGAAAATGAATTTTGATTTCTCCTTTGAACTTTTCTACTAACAAATCTAGGAGTGTATTAACTTATTAACGTAGAATCTCCTTTCAGTTATCTTCTTTATGACTGGTGATGAATTTTTTGCCTCTTTTCTCCAATCTTTTCATTGGTGCTCACAACCTTTGTTGCAGAATTTTTTGGTTTTGTTTTTTTGATATTTCCCACATCTGAACTTGTCCCTCTTATTTGATGGTTAGGACTATATATGTTCACTATTATGTTTCTATTAACCTTTTGAAGCTACTAGTCTTTTCCTTCAGGTTTCTTTCTTAATTCATTTACTACATTTTCGAGTTCTTCTACATAGTCTTTCTTTTCTTTTTTCTTACTGCACATTAATTATTTTATTCTTTTAGACTCCTCCAAATGGGTCCTCAAGGGAGTGAGCTCCTCCTTGAGTTTTTTCTTCGTTTCATCACAAATATGCAAAAGTCTTTTATGATATTTACATGCAATGGTTAGTATATTCACTTTAACAACTACTTCTTCAATTAAAACCATTGTTGATTCATATTCATCCTTAACAAGAGAAACATCATTTTATTCTTCACTGTGTAACTCAATAGAACCATCAAAATCATAATTCAAAATTTTTTTCAACATATTACGTCATGACACAATGGATTTGGATGATATTTCACAACTTGCAGTTCCTTTTGCAATGGATTGATTTGATTCCTTCTTCAAACTCTTTCTTTTGAGACATGCTCTTCTTGCTTTTGGCCATTATCCGTGATGTGCATTCCAAGTGGAAAATATTCACTAAAGAGAACTTGGCTTTGATACCAATTTTTTGAAACTAGGTCACTACTAAGAGCGAGGGTGAATAAATTTTAAACCTTTTTACCACAATATAAAATAGCCATGCATGTTATCAACATTAGCTTAACTAAATATGAAAGAAAAAATATAATAAAATCATAATAACGATGGAAAGAATTGAGGAAAATAAACACATATCAATACACAAGTATTTATGGTGGAAACCATTTTGGAAGAAAACCACCCTGTTTTTGTTGCTCTACTAATTTCTTCGATTAAATTGCTGAACAAGATTTTACATGGATTCGATTACACCCATAAGTTGGAAGAATTGGCTTGTATTACAATATGTTAGCACCTATGAATTAGGAATAATGTTTCTTTCATGGATCATATGGAAATCTATCCACTGGAAGCACCGAGGATCAACAACCCTCGCTCAAATCCCATTGGACTATCCAACACTAATTGGATGGAGATATTTGTTCCTTCTACTGAATATGTTGAACCATTATCTACTTTGAAGCCTCCACGCCTTCACCTCCTCCATTCGAACTATGTTTCATATATTTTCAAACTGGGTAATGCCGTTAGAATGGCATACTCACACACTCTGAAAACAACCAACCAAATTGATTCAAATCCTTCCTCTATTTATCATTTTTTTGTGATGACTAACTCAGTAAATGATATAGGTTATGGACCAGTCAACAATTATTTTAACACAAATGAATTTACTTGTATCCAACTCCTTGAATTGATCAATCTATTCTCTCCACTACTTGATGTATATTCTCACATTTAATCAACTTCTAGAAGTTCCATCACCTTTTCTGACTACACATTGAAAATTTTCAATCAAGAACATTGCCACAATACAAACATTAGCAGAAATGCACCAAGAATCCATAGAAAAACCATTTTAATCCTCGCTCATACCCACAACACTAGCTTATTTTTATTGGATTCATGCACAAGCATTCTTCCAAGCGACTTGAGCCTCAGCCTCATGCAAAAACTTGCATGGGAGTGATTGGGGTAGACGATGGAAGAAACTCAGTCAAAGCAACCCAGAATTTGTCCAAACTTCTTCCATAGCTTTATCATCATTAAAAAGACCTCAGGAAGCCCCTGTAACCTCTCCAACACCTCACAAAGTCACTTCCACATCACCATCATAATCACAAGTCAAATGAGGTTGACTTGGATGCTAACCACCAAATGTACTAACACCTCGGCCATAAACCTACTCCACAACAACTCTACCATTAGTACACCGGTCCAAAACATGTCAAACATCCTCCAAAACTTCTAAAACCAACTCAAACATCTTTGAAACTTGTATATTCTTTCCAAGCTCTGTGTATAACATCATCAACATGAGATACCTAATATGGGACATGGAAACCTAATCACCAAGGCTCCTCAACTCTAACTCCTAAATATCCACCAACACCTCTATGTAGTAACATGATGAAGAATATCATCACATATCTAGTGCAAATCCTCCTCTACACAACTGATCATCATGTGAAGGCCTCCAAACTAGTGCAACACACCACCATCCAATTCAAAAATAACAATATGATCATGAGGACTATGACATCCTATGATCACATCCTATACCCAACACCTACAAATCATTACTCTATCCTCACATCTCCTTTCTAGTAGACATACCAAACTAATGCAATACACAACCATGTATAAGCTACTTGCAATCCATGCTACCAGGTTGACATCAATGACAACCAACAACACATCTACAAGACTTCAATACACATCAATTCCAACATTAGGCTCATAGGAAAATTTTAAAACTACCTACTACAGATCATCCACAAACACAAGAAATTTGAGAACCTTAAAAGGATAAAGAAACTATTTTATCAATAATAATTGAGCGAAACATACAAATATATAAAATGGAAATGTAGATGAAAAAGTTTCTTAAACAAAAATAACAATTAGGAAATACAATGGCTTCTTCACGACAAGAAGGTTAAGTATGAAAATATCCAACAAAGAAAGTAAATGAAGCATTGTCTCTACTAAGCTTCATGAATCAAGAAATTCATGGTTTAAAGGTAGCCTTAGGAAAGTTTGAAAACGTATAATAAATTATGATAATTATATAGTTTCTGAAATTCAAAAGTATTCCCAGTTGTAGAAATAACTTGAATGGAAGATAAACCAATCTCAGAGTGCCCATTTTTTAATGAAAACAAAAGAAAGAATATGGAAGTGTTGCTGGTTCTAGAAATCCATCAACCAATGGTGTCTCCCTATTGTGAATTCCCAATTAGACCTCACACCATTTGGAATAGGAGCCCCATTTTGGATATCTCTTGGCTTCCATGTATTCTTATATGGTTTCTTTGGCTACAACGTTTAGCACAAAAGAGTTATGCAAAGGTAATCTCAGATTAGCGAGTATGTCTGGTGAGTATTCAGTTGTATGTGTGTCGAGGTTCTTCTACTGTAGAGGGAGAAAGAAAGTGAGCCTCTAGGATAGAGGTAATATTACCACCCTAGTAGAGGCACATGAAACCAAGAAGGATATGTCTAACGTCCAACATTATAGTCCACAAGGATGTGATGGTGAGTGTAACCAGTCACAAGAAAGATCTGTCTAGTATACAACTAAATAGTCCACAAGGATGTGACAACACTAAAAACCATTACATCACGTTCTGAATATGATAAGTACTCAAATAACCAAAATAGTTAAACTACTTTAGCACAAATGAAAGAAAACATGAATTAAAAACATACACATAATAGTCTTACAAGTATTCATAATTCATGCATGAAGAACATGATGGCCATGAGGCTTCTCATATTAAGTACATTTTCCAAGACTCATGTATATAACAGACACCACTAGCTATAATAGTGGAGTGTTGGAGCCACTTCTTACTACCCAAAAGAACTAATATGTCTCTCTAATGCCTTGTGGGAGGAGCCAAGGTGAAAATTCCTTTGCTCATATAATGAGGGTGTATATATAACCAAGAGGTGATGCTTAACGTTCTTTGTGACTCTTTGACTACCCCATTATTGTTGGACTTCCTACAACTTTTCAAATTTACATGACTATTCATATTCTGAATGTGTCCTTTGGACTTCCACTTTAAAATACATTTTCCAATATAGAATTACATAATCCACAAATGATGTGGCACATGATGACTTGTGACAGGAAATGACATGAGACTCATGACATGGACTACATGATTATGTGGCAGTGACAAGCTATCCTTCTTGCTACTTCTTTCTTTCTATATTCAAGGATTGTAAAATTGCATCCTAAATATTCAACCAGATCGTGCATCGTGTGAAGATAGATTCTATCAATGGTTTCAATAAGACCACTATTCACCATATGACAACCATCTATGTCACTAATTCAACCATACTTTTCAAGTTTAACAACTGAGATTACTCAAATCTAAAGATTCTTCTGATCACAAATCAGAAGATAAATGAATCGAGAAAATTTCATGCGTAAGCTGGTTTGATGAGTTATATTCATGTAAGAGAATAAATGATGAGGGATGGAGGGAATACTCAATGATTTTATTATTTTCATTTTCATGATGGATAATTTCACCACCTTGTGTCAATTGAGAAGATAACTCATCTGAAGGAGAACCTCAAGAGCATGGAGTATCTTCGTTGAAAGTAGATACATTGCCAAGAATATAACACAAGGGGTAGTGAGATGAAGAGTTTGGTTCAATGAGGGCATATTCTTTAACTGAATTGGATTTTACATCTAAACTAAAATATTCATGAGAAATCAAAAGATTAACTGATGGACTTGGGAATTCGTCATTGCATTTATCAATAGAATCATCATCATCAGAATGATTATTGCCCAAGACTACGGATCTTAACAAATTTATTTCATTAGATTCACTAACAAGATTAACATATTTGATATTAGTCAAGAATGAGGAGACACCATATTCAGACAAAGGATTTTGAAAAATATTGAAATAATCCTCACCTTTGTGCTCCTCTAACTATATAATGTGATAACCTTGAACTTGATCACAATTCGGACCAGCAGCTTGAAAATCAAAACAGTGATAGAAACTAGAGGGTGGAATAGATTGCTCAAGTGAATCGTGGTACAAAGTGTCATCACATGTAGATGATAGGGGATAAATTCGAGACTAGATTTATGAACAGTAACATATTCTTGCAAAATGGAAGAGTTAGTCTTCAGTATAGGCTTCAAGAGCCATTTTGGAATTTCCTCCATTGAGTCTAAATCATGGAAAGTGGAAGAAGAATGAGAAGATGGATCATGAATTTTATTTGTGGATTTACCAATTTTATTTGAAAAATGGAGTAGTAGGTTCCTCCTATGAAATTAGAGGTGTCTCATGGTTTACAAGAGTCAGCGAAGTAAAAAAATCAGGAGTTTTAGATTCAAACTGGTTAAAAGAAATCCAAATCAAATGTTCAAACATTTACTTACAAAAATTATGATGCATATATACTTCAAGAAAATCATAACATAAATGAATGAATCTATTAAAAAAACCCTCAACTAATTCACCAAGCTCCATTATAAGTTTATTGATTCTTTTGTGAACATCTTGGTAATCATATCATTGAACTCTTGGTGAAGCTCCTTAGTAAATTGATGAAATGAGTGATTGGAATCATATGGTAAGGTATGACACCATCGATCAACATGACCTTCAAGAATGAGGGTGAATAAAATACACATAACATGTTCATCATCTATTTTAAGATATTTTAAGATATTTACAAAACCCCTAAAAATCATTTATGTGTTTGGATAAAAACATACCACTCTTGCCATTAAACATGAATTGAGGAAGGTCTGAATAAGTTTCACAGATATTGAAACTTTACCAGGAGGTAGGTTAGTAAAACACTCTGGGATTATTATTTTGGAAAGAGGAATTAAAGATAAGAGATTCAAAACGGACTCAATGGGCACAACTCATCATATAGCCCTCCTTCTAGAGCCATTTTGTTGATGGTACAAGAAATCCATCAACCAAGGGTGTTTTCCTGATGTGAAGTCCCAAATAGATCTCACACCACTTGGAATAGGAGGCCCATGTTAGTGAGAGTATATGCATAATTCCATCAAGGATCAACTCTGCTCTTTGCATTTTCATTTTAGATGTCTCATACTGAATTTTTTATCATTCAACTAGGTCATGAAAAAATGGTCCACTGATGGTTGTCTTCTCAGAAAATCAAATTTCCCTCACGAGGTACATTTGTTGACCCATTTCCAAGTTTCATTCAGTTATGTTATTTTTATAGTCAAGGCAGTTATGTTTCCATTAGGTCTTAGGGTCCATTTCCAAGGTCAAAAGCATAGTTTCAATTGTAAATAAAGGGTAGCAAAGGTATGAGGAATGCCAACAAAGAAAGAGTGATTGCTAGTAACTCATGGTTATTGTACAAAGATCTTATTTCACTAATGTAATTTTCATCTCAAAAATATGTTTTTAAGATGAAAATAAAGTATTTTAGTTGATTCATATTTTTTGATGTAATTCCAGTCATTTCATGTAATAAGTGTTCCCATAAGCTACCCAAGCATTTCTCCTTGCTGCAAGAAAATGAAGCCATTGAAGAAATCAATTCAATCAAAGCATCATCCACCTAAAAAGAGACAAGTAAAGAAAAGAATTAAACATAGATTTCAAGACAAAGTAAAAGTTCCAAAAGACATTATAAAGTGTGTTTTTCTAAGGAAAAATCAAAATCACCCTCTATATAAGATTTCAAAATCCTTTTTCAAAATTCATCATTCTCATTTGACAAAGAGAGAGAAGAGAGTTAAAGGAGAGAAGGGAGTTGAAGCGAATTGGTGGTTGAGCAAAGGGAGATGTTGTGCATAAAGTAGGGAGCACATCTCACAGGGAAAATATTGGAGGCACTACGCATAAAGCTGGTAGCACTACGCACAAGGCAGATTGTGGAGGCACTGTGCATAGAGCAGGGAGCACTGCACATACAGACAAAGTGCTGCACATAGAGCCTATGTGCCAGTGCATTTTTGCATGGTGCTGCACATACAACCAGAGCATTGCGCACCTGTAAAATGAGTTTTGCATAGGGCCAACAAATAGTAAGGCTACCTTAGCAACCATCTAAATCATTCTTTTTCTACCTAGAGCCTCTAAGAAAGTAAGTACACTCCTTAAACCATCCTCCCAACACTCATTTTACGATTTTGAAGTTTGTTTTCTATTTAAATTTTCAAACCGTAGGTTTTCTAAAAATCCTCCCTACCTACCATATTCCTTGTTCCCACATTATGTTGTCAAATTCCTACACCAATCCCCTATACGCTAACCCCCCAACCAAAATTCCTACACCTATCTCCAATACCCTATCTCCCAACCAAAATTCCTACACCTATCCCCTATACCCTAATCCCCCAACCAAAATCCCTACACCTATCCCCTATACCCTAATCCCCCAAAAAAATCCTTAAACCCCTATTTACTAAACAGTTCCTACCAAAAAATACCCTCCTTCTCACTCTCATATCATACATATCTCATCCTACATCACGCAAGCTCCTCTCTCCTTCCCCTATGTCTATTCACCATAACTCACTTCTTGATTACCTTCTGTAGGGTTTCTAAAGTTTCAAATTCAAAAGACATGGATAAAGAGGATATAGATTATGAGGAGGAGGAAAACAGTGGCAGTGAAAGCATGGGAGATGAACCAAAACATCAGAGAAAACCACATAAGGGAGGTAGAATTATCAGAGAGGAACCATCAAAAATCAAAGAGTTACTGCTTCTCATATAAATGTCTCTTGTTTCAAGCATCTATGGTGTTATGAGTTTTGTGAGCAGGTACAAAGAGTTCAACATCATCCTGAGTTGACCAGGATTTTTGTAACCAATCTCATCCTCCATCATTGCTGATGCTACAAGGATTCCAAATGTGGGGGGAAAAAGGTATAAAGCACAAGATTTGAATGAGTACTATTATGAGCCATACATCAAACCCAGGTACAAGAATGAAAAGAAGAGGACCTTTCCTTTCAAGTTCCTTGATGAAAAGTATGCCCCTATGATGAGGATCATTATGAAGTATTTTACATGTGAGGGAAAATTTTTCAGATTGTACATCTATCATATTAGGCTTCTTACGCACTTCAAAAGAGTGAAAATGATGAACATCCCATATTTCTTATTCAGGAACATTGAGAAGATGGCCTACATTGTACATAAAAAGCGATACCCCCAGCAGATGATTAGCATTTATCACTATTCCTTGATTAAGATGATTGTGCTACATCATCTCAACCTCCTCAACATCTCCTGGGATACATTTATTGCCAATGACTTCTTCAATGGTCCTTAGATTCCTCCACCAGTGCCTCAAGAAGCAGAAAGGCCTTCCAGTAGTGCCAAAGTAAAGAAAAGTGAGAAGGTTAAAGAGACTAAAGTTGTTGAGAAGCCAGAAACCTACAAAACAAATCAAAGAGGGGCTAGAAGGATGTTTGTAGCAGATAGGCAAGTGTTTACTCCACTTGATGTGGAGGGGGCCTTGCCTTCTTCATCAGTTCATAGGAAAATTCTTGCTCCACAAACTATGGAATGGGCTTTGCCTTCTTCATCAACGCAACAAGTACAACAGGTGCAGAAGGTGCATAAAGGGAAAGAAAAGATGCTGGAGGAAAGCCTCAATAATGAAGAGGAAAGGGAATCTGATTTGATGGAACATGATGGATCATAAAAGCCACCTATTCATCATGGCATTGAGATAGTTGACTTGGAGGCTCATGATGAGGCAAGAAATGAAAATATAACCATAAGGGAAAAAGATGCACAGATCCAAGCATTGATGGACAACTTGGCGAGAGCTAAGTATGTCATTTCGTGCCTTGAGAAAGAGAACAAGAAGCTAAGTGACAAACATGTCCTCATGGAGCTGGAACTTCTCAAAGCAAAGAGGCAAGGTGACATAGGCAAATCAATAATGTAAGAGGAAGAAACCTTAGCCACCTTGACTACAAAACAAAGGCTTGAAAAGGAGATTGAGGAGGATAGCAAAAAATGGTTTGAAATAGGTAAATTTTGCTTTGGAGAAGCTGCTACTAAGGGCCAAGAGGGACAACGAAATAATTAGGCACATGGCTCGCCATTACAGGACCTGGAACAAGATTTCTAACATCAGCAAATGAAGACAAGACTGAAACAAGCACTCAATGGAAAAAAGGAGGGTGATAGGCTTAGGTTTCTTGCTGAAGCTTCCTTGGCTAACCTAGACACTTGATGGTGGTTTTCTCCACAAAATTTGAGTAACTTTTAAGGATTTTTGCCTTTTTGAAGAATTTTGCAATTTTGACTTAGAAAAATTGGCTCCATGCGTAGCGCCACTAGCACTGCACTTTTCATAGGGGCATCCAAAAAGGAAATGGTCAAAAGTTTTGGATTCACAATGATAAGTACATGCACCCTGTGCATTTTCTAATCTTTGGAGCAAAACTGGTCAACTAAAAGGTCAAAAAACACGCAAAAAATGACCTTTCTGCCCATGGCGCTGCGCACAGAAGCAGTGTTGGGAGAATCTATTTTTGTGGAGTCAAATCAACTCCAAATGGGAAACTAAGCGAATATTCAGAAATTAGACAGGACAATATTTCTAATGAGCTATCATGAGGTCCATTTGGACACCGGGAAGACCTCCAAAATGGTCTCGCAAAAAGTGTTGCGCGTAGAGCTTGGTGGCTGCGCATAGGACAATTTTATACTGAATTTTCACTTCACTATGCCATGACTGTAATTTGGGGTTTTCTCTCATGGATGATGTTATTACTGATGTAAATGGTGTCTAGGAATGTAAATAGGATATATAGTAGTTACTAGGAGGTAGATTCATTAGACCAAAAGTTATCTTGAAGATAAATGAAACAGTTTCCTCCCTTTTAGAGGCAAGTTGTTAGGTTGCATAGATTCCAGTTTCTTATTTAGTTTTTGATGGATTAGTTCCTCATCTTAGGGATTCAACCCCTGAGGACGGGAGGAGGTTGAATTAATGTCTATATCCTCTTCTTCTTTCTCATTATAAAGGGTTGAACTTAGTGGGATTGCTTAGGCTTTGATAGACATCATTTGTACCAGTTACAACAAGAGATTAATGAAAAAATGCAGTTATTTCTTTAGGATCCATGTGGTATGATGCTTAATTCAATTTTCTCTATTGTGATAATATGTTTTTTTTTTTTGTACTTCATCATTCATTTCATTGCTTCTAAGTGGATGTTTTCAAGTTGATAGGCAAAACCCATAATATTTATGCTTTGTTTTGGGAAAATATTCACAGTCTATGTTTTCTTCAGTTTAGGAAGAACCCATTTTGCTTACATGCTCTTTCTAGCTCCTCACATGTCTTGAATCACCTCACCCATCAAACCCTAGAGTGATGACCCTTGTGCCTACCTTGCCCCATCGAACACCCTAAAATTTTGACCTAATTTCCTTGCCCTAACTATTTGGCTCCTCCTAATCCAACAAAACCCTTCAAAATCAAATCAAACCTTGTGCTACTATACCTATCCTAATATAATTTTCTTGATCCACTCATCTTGGCTAATATCTTTATGGAGAGATCCCTCTCGTAGGCTAGTAGGGCTAGCTACTTGGATAAGCATGGTTTGTGGTTACCCTGGCATTTCCTTCCTTTAGCATGAGGTTCAATCTAGGTGATAACACCTCATATGGGATGTCAACCCAACTACCATGTATTCTTACAGTTTTCATTGGCTATAGAGTTTAGTACAAGGGAGTTATGCATAAGTAATCTTAGATCAACAAGTGAATATGCCTGGTGAGCTTTTAGTTGTATGTATGTTGAGGTTATTCTATTGTAGAGGGAGAAAGAAATTGAGCCTCTAAGATAGAGGCAATAGTACCACCCTAGTAGAGACACACACAAGAAATAAGGATCCATCTAACATCCAGTGGAATAGTCCACAAATATGTGATGGTTAGTATAACCAATCACAAGAAAGATATGTCTAGTATCTAGCAGACTAGTCCACAACGATGTAACGTAATAGCAACCATTACAACACATTCTCAATATGATAAGTAATAAAATAACCAAAATAGTTCAACTAGTTTAGCACAAATGAAAGACAACATGAATTTCAAGCATCCACATAATCGTCTTACAAATATTCATAATCCATGCATCAAGAATGTGCTTACCATGATGCTTATGATATTAAGTAAACATTCTAGGACACATGTATACAACGAACAACACTAGCTCCAATAGTGGAGTGTTGGAGCCACTCCTTTCTCCCCAAAAGAACTATTATGTCTCTCTAATTCCTTGCGAGATGATCCAAGGTGAAAAGTCCTTTTGTCATACAATGAGGGTGTTTATATAACCATGAGGTGAAGCTTCATCTTCCTTGTGACTGTTTAACTACCGCATGACTGTTTGACTTCCTAAGACTTTTCGACTTTACATGACTCTTCATATTTTGATGTGTCCTTTGGACATCCATTTTACAATACATTTTCCAATATATAATTACATGATCCACAAATGATGTGGCACATGATGACTGGTGACACAACATGACGTGATATTGATGACATGAGCTGCATAATAATGTGGCAGTGCCAAGCTGTCCTTCTTGCTAGCTACTGATTTCGTTCTGTCTTCAATAAGAGATGTGTCCAATGCTACATATTCATGAGATATATTCTTTGTTCTTCATATCTACGCTCCAAATGGTTGTAAATAAGTTGGAGTCTTCATGCGGACTTGATCTTTGGTATTGTGTTGTACCCCAATGTTCCTTCATCTTCTTGTATGATAATATTCTTATCTCTTAAAATCCATATGTGTATTCTAGTATGTCGTCGTTCTCCATCTCCTTATTCATAATATTTCCATAGCATGGGTGAGTTCCTACATCTTTAATCCACTCATGATAAGATGACATCAGTGCAATAAACCCCTAGTATAAGATGTTGCATGATAATCCACTGACTGAGTTGAAACCAATGGTGGGTTGAGGGAGATACTCAGTGACTACACAAATGCACAACTCAATTAGTCAAGGGTCAGGATTGAGCCTTGAGATTGCACAGTGTACAGTTCAGGCTTAAAATGAACAAAAAAAATTCACAGCTGGGGAGCTTAGAGGGCCAAGGTGAGAGGTTGGGCACTGATTGAACCAACTATGCAGCTCAGGAGGAAGAGAAGGCTAGGTTACTATGTAGTTATGTAGCTCAAGAGCTCAAGGGTCAGGCTCGAGGCATGAGATTTCACAATGTGCTTTTGAAGCCTAGATGGAGTTCATGATTAAGTAGTTTTTGGAGGCTAAGGCCTAGGGTTGAGCATTGAAATTGCAAAATTTGTAGTACTGATGGACAAGAGGCTAGGTGATTGCATATTTTCACAGTTGAGGAGATCAATACTAAGGCTTGAGGACTGGAACTATGCAATGCGGAATGCTAGCTTGGCTTGAGAGATATATTTCACAGTTTTGGGATTGAAGACTCATGCTTCAGCAGTGAGGTTGTGAAATGCATAGTTCCTGGAGGAAAAGACTCTCCATTTCATAGTCTCAAAAGAAAATGCTTCTTATTGAGGATTGAGACTATCCAATGCGTAGTTTAGGAGGGCTGGATGAGGTTAAGTGGCCCGATCGGGAGTTTTTCAAATTTTGACTAAGTGTTGGATCAATGAGAGGAATTTGAATAAAATAAATACTTTAACATGATCACACACTTATTTAACTTGAAAACACAACATGAAACACTCATAACACATGAACAACATACTTTCCTTAATGCAACAACATTGTGACAACCCATTCCAACTGCGACACTAAAGATACACTTTGCGACAGTGCATGAAACTTTGGAAATGTGTGTGAAATATTTCTACATGATAAGATCAACTCATTATCACAAATATTTACCTTTGAAACAAACCAAAACTCCACTTTACAAAACAAATGGCAATTCCCATGCCAAACGATGACACTTGCTATATGAAAATAAAAGTACGAACAAAACCTATAATATGTGAACAAAAGTGAAAGAAACACATGCCAAGGCTAAGTTAACATAAAAATGACACTAATTAGAGTGAAAGAAATCAAAAGAGACAACCAAAAACATGAAAACGACACTCTCGAAAATAAAGGTGCATGAAAGTGACAATTTGTAAAACTCGTCGAAATAGAAGTACAAAAGAAGTAGAAGTGAAAAATTGTTGACGCCAATGTGCACTCACTATTAACATGGATTTGACATCACACAAACACATTCTTGATGGACCGTGATACACTTTTTCAATCTTGCATAAAAGAATGCGCTCTTGAACTTGCTGTGGACTAAGCATGTGTGAGCAAGTACCCTCAACACTTCTAATCCAAGAAGGGATTTCAAAACCATCAACAAACCAAGAAGTGACTACAGAACGACTGATCACAAGATGCGTGGTAGGTTCAAAAATTCAATCATAGGAAATTTTTTGGAGGGTGTTTGTCACAATGACAACATAAAGGAAATAATTTCTTTATTTTCTAATATTTCAGCATCAATTGAAATTGTTTTTGAACAAGAAGGATTGTTAGAGAGAGAAAAATAATCTATTGAGGAGATTAAAGAAGAGTTGAGAAATAAGTTAAACCAAGAAAGTAGAATCATTAAATTTCTAAATAAAAAGATAAGAGAGGAATTAGAATAACAAGGCATTGAAAATAGGACTGATGCAATTCTACATGCTAGAAAAATTCTAAATATGAAAAATTTAATGTTGTAAGTGAATGACAAGTATGAAAGTTTGCAAGTACAGGTGAATAAAATTTATAGGAAGTTTTTTATTTTGCAGGAAAGAGGTCTACCTTCTTTCAAAAACTCCCACAAGTAGATGATAATAATGCTATCAAATATTACTAAGTAGATAAGAAATGAATCAATAAAAAACTACTAGAGTAAAGGGAGCTATAACTGGTTAAAATTTGGTTGAAAAGTTATCTGATGATATCTTTGTTTGTTATGAAGTCAAATATTTAATTTTAGTCAAACCAACTTTTGATAAATACATTGAGGTGGACAAAGCTTTCATGAGAATTGTAGAGTTAACTTATCCTACAGGTGAGGGATGGGCACAACTTGTAAAGCTCATTGAATAACTACTCAAAGCAACATTTCAGTAGAAGACGAGGGCAATCTCAGATTCTATGGAACAAAATGAGTATCGAATAAAATATTTTGGGTGAAATTGCAAATTTTGAGGAAAGTTCAATATCATCAAACAAAATACTTCTGCTTTTAGCCAAGTTGTTATTCAAATTATCGTAAATATATTTGATAATATATGTTTTTCATTGTAAATCTATAGAATATAGGAGTTTTGTAAATCACTTTGTATATACTATTCTTTTCAAATGTAAAAGTGTTGATACCTAGACCAAGATTTGGAATAATATTGTAATACTTGGATTTTTAAAGATGCTCAAAGGTTCTTGTTTCCTATGTTTAGCATCATTTATATACTGTGTCAGTACTTTCCTGTGTTTATGTAACCTTCTTTCTCCATACATTTGAGGTTGTATGGGTATTTGGGAAAGGCAGGGTTGAATGTCAACTGCCCTAAAGTCGCACCACAAAGCTATGTTCATTATTGAGTAACTTGATTGAACAATTTGTTTAATTTAATTGCTCCGCATCAATAAATCATTGCATATGTATATTTATCATATCTATTAATGTACTTCTATAGAAATTATTATATAATCTTCTACTTATTTAGATGATTAGATATTCTAAAATAATATTTGATTTTCTAAGTCCTTCTTCATTCATATACCAAATACTTTAAAGGAATTGTATGATTTTAATATTAGAATCAACACTTTGAATGCTCTTTAAAAGTTTTAAGGGTTATTAACGTCAAAGAGGACTTTTATCTTTGAATCATCCATTTTCAAGCATAGCCCTTAGATGCTTTGGCACAATTCTATAGCCAAGAATTGTCTACAAAGGAACAACATGAGATTGGAGTCATCGCTGGGGAACATGTTTTTAAGTTATTTTTCCCTAGGACAATGATTGAAATTTCCTCTTAATGGTGAATACGAGGCTTGTAGGCTAAACTTATTCATCTGGCTTACACCATTGATCATAAATTTGGCTTCGAAGAGACATACTAGATCACATTCATATCTATAGTTAATTGCACTATTATGAGATCCGTAAAGGCTAGTTACATTAGCCTCTCTTAGACGTAGGTTTGAATCTGCATCATCTTCTGCTGCTTAAGAACCATATTGTTAATAGTCTAATAAACATGAACAATCACATTTACCCCCTGATTTTCCTCCAAAAGTTTGATATATAATTCAAAAAGGGGTAGATCTACAGAAAAATTTATTGGTTAATCAACTTGAGTCATTTCAACTCCATCTTCATAATCATCCATTTTAACATCGACCTTCTTGATCTCAAACTGGGATATTTTTTCCCTCCCTTTTCTCAAAAAATTCCTTCTATTTATGATCAACTTGAAGAGGAAATTAATGTTTATTCTAATCCCCTTACATCGGAAAATCAATAGACAATTGAACCCGAGATAAAAAAGTTTATTATCTCTCCTCATTCTGCAAAGAAACCTATAATCCCAAAGAAACATTCTCCAAAGAAGCCTTCATATCCTAAAAAACCTATTTCATTTATTCCACAATATAAAATGGATGGAATTCAACCAATTCTTAACACAAGATATGCACCTTTGAGATTACCAAGTAATCTAAATGATTTTCCTCACAGATATTTGAAGCACCTACCAAAGTCCAATGGATAAATTGAAATTAACATAGAAGATCCTCTATCAACTTTCCTTAATTTTGTGGATAATATCAATATAAAACATGATGATGTATACATTAGATTATATGTGTAATCATAGAAGAGGATGATAGGATATGGTTTAGATAGTTTCATGTTAATTCAATTCATAATGGGAGGGAATTAACATACATCTTCATCAATCAATGGAGAATGAAAAAATATCGTGTTTACTATTTCACTGAATTTGAGGCTATAAAGAAAAATCCTAGTGAGTCAGTTTTTGATTTTATTAAAAGGTTTCACAATGTTTACAATAAAATGCCACTAGACATCAAACCCTTAGCTACCTCTGCTAAATTTAGATTTTCTAAGGCTTACAATGATGATTTTAGATTCATGTTATGATAAAGAAACCTAACAACTCTAGTGTGATATTCAAACAAATACAACTAAAGTGGAAGCTAATAAAGTTTCTTCAGGGAAGTTGAGTGCCAAAGACGAAAGAGTGGAGAAGAATAAAGTAAAGAATGAAGTGGGTTCTTCAGGGGAATTAAAGAAAGAGGATTAGAAAATTGATGAAATTACTAGAATCTTGAAAATTTTGTCAAAAGGAATATCTAGAATGGAAACGAAACCAAGAACAAAAGAAGGAAATCTAAATAGGCCACGTGGACCTTACAAAAGAACTTTTCAACCTAAGATTTTACAGAGAGAAAGGATTAATACACACCCAAAAATTCAAGCTCTAATGATTGATGACCAATATATTGAGGAAGTAACACAAGTTGTAGATGATATAAATTGTTTGGTTGTTCAACCTTTTGAAGGTAGTATCACTCCTTTAAGCCATAATCAATTTGTAATCCAAAATATTGATTCCTCTAAAGTATCAAAATGTAAGGCATTTTCATAGTTTTTAATCACTGAACTTAGTGAAAGATATGAATTTAGGCCTAGAAAAAATCTAGTTAGAAAAACAAAGAAAGTTACTTATGATGTACCACAGGATAAAATTGTAGAATGTTCATCTTCACAAACACAATATACTACTCAAGAGCAATCGAAATTAGAAAAACATTCTTCTTTTACTATAGAAAAGGAATTAGAAAAAGTCAAAATCCTAATTCATTTATCATAATTGAAAAGAAGCTCAAGTTATAAACAACAAGTGTCTAGATGGATTCATACTTCAAGTGTGGATGTTGAGGGTGATGTGATTAGTCTATAGGATGAAAATACTTCTGTTATATTTGGTCCAAATATAGATCTTCTTGATGAGTCAATACCATATTTTTATGTAATTTTGAAGATACAATATTTCCTTCTTTACAATTGTATGCTTAATTTTGGAGCATCCCATAACCTATTGTTGAAGGTAATTATGGATAAGTTACAGTTGCAGGTAACAAGACCTTATGATGATATTTATACTTTTGATTCAAATAAGGTGCAATGTTTTGGTTTAATTAAATATCTGGTAGTAACTCTAGCTCAAGTCCCTATGAAAAGTATAGTGATGGATATTGTAGTAACAAAAATTCTTGCCAAGGTTGTCATGCTATTGTCAAGAGTTTGGTGCACAAATATTGGAGGAAGTCTACAGATGGACATGTATTATGCCACCATTCCAAATTTAAGGGGAGAATATTGGAGAATGTACAAATAAGTTATATTTGTAAATACAGTGTGTGATGCAACAAAAGTAGTAAATCTGTTAGGTCCCTATACTACTATTGTAATACCTTATTGTCATTAGTATAACCCCCTTATTATATTGTTGTGACCATGCAGTCCCAATATTGTTATTATTGTGGCCCATAGAAGCCCACTATTGTTATTATTGTGCCCTTACATTATTATTGTTATGTCGGCTCTAATTATATTATGACCACTTAGACTCCTATATATAGAAAGGAGGTTTTGTCATTTGTATCATCCAAGAATTGTTCATTTG
>APFE031342394.1:339160-370522 GCA_000404065.3 Pinus taeda | reverse complement strand
GGACTCAGAAGCCCTTGGTTTATGGACATATGTGATTGGGGTTGCAGTGCCCAAATATGTCTATAACAGTTTCCCCCTAAAGCATGAGGTCATAGATCTTTGATGTCAAGTGAAATGATTTATCATGAGGATCTGAGGTTCTTTCGAACTGGAAGGCAACCTATAATAAGATACAATACAATACATTATCTTCATAACATTTTCATGATCTAGCTGAGGCAGGCATTCCCATGCTCAGCTTTATAAATTCATTTTCATGTCCATTGGACAGACAACCATTTGTGTGGCAGACTGATGATTCCAGTAGAGCCATCATCATTTGATTTTGGATGATCATCTATGCAGCAATGATGTACATTTGATGTCTTTATTTTCCTGAATATATCACAGCCCAGATGGATGAAACTAGATCTGTGGTCTTCAAAGTCGTCTAATCTTCACCCTAAGTACAAGTCGATCCACGTGAAAATGTTTTGGAGTCGAACATGGAAAGACATCACCTGCTTACTAGCCAATGATGTAAGCTGTTAATAGGTGTGAGAGGAATCACCGATAATGATGATGACCCTCAAGGTACTATAGTACAATTCGCATGGTGTGAAAAAGGGACTTAGCATTGAACACCCTGGAAAATCTTTCTGTCGAAGGCCATTGATTTAAACCTATCGCCGGAAGTGAGAAACTTGCCATTGAGGCATGCAAGCTTCAAAGTACTGAAAGGATTGTTCCTAGGTTGACTTTTTGGATAATGAGCTGTCGTCGACAAGAAGTAACCCGTCATAGGAGGGGCTTAATGAATCCCACATCTACGACATGGAATAGAGAAAATGATTGTGGAGGTGAAAACGATCTGACGAAACAGGGCTCAGGGTGGTGGTCATGAAGGGATGGAGCATGAAGGTATTGTAGCAGATGAGAGACAACATGGGTTGGTGAATTCTCTAATCGACTTCTCTTGAACATATTTGTGACACTGAAATTGATTGGTAGTGATAACCCCAAAGATGGATGGTACGGTGGACCAATGGTAATATGACTAGTGAACGGAATAACCCAACCCAACTCAATCATGGTGATGGAGTGAAAGTGTCATGTTCAAGAGCGACTCACTACCAATAAAGTTTCTTCAAGTTTTCTTCTCAATTTTCCCCAGTCATTGCTGACTAGTAACTCTTTATTTTTGTCAAGCTTGAGGAGGATAACATATGCTTGTTCTATAATTTTCCCTTTGGGCAAACCCATCGCTATGTTTTAACGAGCCTAACAACAGTGAAACTCGTTCTTGCTTGCATGGAAAAGTTTGTCGCTGTTGGCTTTAACGAGTTTAACGACAAAGAAAACTCAATCCTTTTTCAATTTTAGAGAGTCTAAAAAGGGACGGAAAGAAAACTCCGGTAATCCTTTTTCGTCGTATAATCCGTTAAGTCTGAAAAGGTATAAAATAATACGAAAGGGATGTATTTTCAATAGTTTTAACGAGCCGAACAAGAAAAGTGCTCGATGTTTTTGTGTAATAATCCCTCAAGTCTGAAAATATTAAAATCTAGAGGAGGGATAGCACTCTCGGTAGCTTTAACGAGCTAGGGAGGCCAACTGCTCGGCAATCTTTTCATATTTTACGAGTTAGGTGAAAAGAGCTTAAAGGAGACTTGTCTTTAAGGAACGAGTGATATATTTGGGTAGCTACTAATTCCAGGTAAGGTTTGGAATTTTCCAATCATGACAGTGTCATAAGGATGGCTAACTGAATCACTCTTCGCAACTGTTCCTCAAAAGGGTAAACAATCAAATGGAGGTGTATGATCGGAAAAAATAGAGTGGAGGTGATGGCAAGAACATGACCAAGGCTCAAAAGTTGATGATAATGCATTCTCGATGGTTATTTACCGGAGGTTGGTTCATTTTTTAGTGAGCTTAAACTCTGGGGGAACATTTGCTCATTGCTTAGGTTTAATTTTTAACGAGTGTGAACTTCGCATAAAGCTGTCATACCCTACTCGAATTACATGAAATGTAACTTAAAAGTGGGTTTTACCCCTCATTTTACCATTTCATTTGAACTTGAGATTGTTGGAGCTCTCGAGGTGTTTTCCCCCTTGATTTTCACTAGCTGATTCTGGAGATTCTGTGGACAATTCTTGGCGCCGTATAGACCAGGTAGGAGCTAAATCTCTACTCTTCAGTTGCATTCCTTTCTTTTTGAATTTTGAGCATCTTTGCTTGTCTTCCTGAGCCACTGGGGTTTGAACAATTCCCTCTACCCCCCATCGCACCCTGTGTACATCGAAAGGTACGATGCATACTGGGCTGGCCACTCGATAGTTAGTATGCATTGCTCCTAGTGCATAGCTAGGGTGCGATAGGCACAACGAGGGAACTTTATGCACTGTCTTCTCATAGAAATTTTGCCCATTTTTTGTAAAATCAGGATCCTAACTCTTCCCTTGTTTGTTTTCAGAGATTCATCGAAGAAAAATGGTTGTTACATGGCGAGAACACAAGCATGAAGAAGAGGACATGGTTTCTTTACATGATTCGGGTACGGTAAGTGCATTGCGGAACTGTGGATTGCTCAAGTTCTTCTGCATCTCTAGCATGAGGCAACAAATCAACTTGTTGCAATATTTCTTCAATGCATGGGATCCTACCAACTAGGTGTTCTAGATTAGAGGCAAATCCATCCCCTTGGCTGTCATGGACATCTATTTTCCGATCGGTTTATCGAGGTGGGGTGCCCCTCTCTCACTATCAGGTTTTGCCCGTGGAGGCGAATCCATGAGGGATTATATTCGTTTATATTGTAGAGAAGGATCTTAGCTGAGTAGGGACAGCAAGATCAACATCTGAGATGTCACTGACCAGTCTTTGAGGACCCTCTTGTTCACCTTTGCTAGACTAGCTGGCAGTGAGGCTCTTTACTTGGCCAACAGGTCCTATATGTAGTATGATTCAGAATGCCTTGAACTGAAAGTGTTCAACTGGTGTGATGCCATACTTCTTGTAATAAAAGAATAGCTTACCAAGGTGAAAAATGGCAATCTAAGAACTTTGTCTATGGTTCCATTTTGACCGCTTTCACCTTGGAGAAGATCCCACTGATGCAACCATAATACATTTTACTTGGTTTGTTGCCACCGATTGAGCCATGTTTGCAGAGATGGGTTCAACTTATGGCTCGACATGCCGGTCTGTTTCTTTCTTTGATGCTTTCTTTGAGTGGTTCAAGTGTCAGGAGATGGTTTATGCTGAGTGTCCATATTCTAGTATGGATTTCTGGGGTGAGCCAGATTTGGTGCTGCCGACTGGTGAGCAGTGGAGTGCTATAGGTAAAATTTCTTACCATATCCCTATTTATTGCTTTTATAATGTTCACGTGCTTTCCTTTATCAAGACTAATCAAGACTCATGTGCTCATGCAAATGTTGGACCGGTGTGAGCAGCAGTGCGCCTGAGAGCACTAGTTGCCTTTCCAGTAGGAGAGGCCATAGGGAGGGCTATCCTTTGTGACTTGGATGTAGCTGAGACCCTTGAACATTACAGGATCAGATCGAAGGCCTCACTCTCGGTATTCTAGATGTGACGACTGACGAGCTGCCTCTGAGATTACAATGACATACTACTGGCGTGCCACGTCGATGGATTAGGCTTTTACGCATGATTACACATGTGGTAGCTTATTATCACCAGCACCATTAGACTAGGGTGCCCCCTAGTATTTTGAGTTTTTGGGTCATTTGACCGATTTTGTCTTGGAAACAAAACATTATGTGTAAACCATAAACAGTTATATATATATTTTTTATATTCCGGGCTTCATTTTGGTTAAGTTACATGATCCTAATGCAAATATTGTGGAAATGCTTTTCTTTTATAAATGTCACAAATGTCTATCTAACACATAATTTTCCAATGAATCTGTTAATGTGTTTAGGTTTCTAGAAATATGATGATATTGGATTGAATCGAACTGTCCTTCCAAAATCTTGACCCTTAGGAACATGCAATAGATATCTAGATTCTGTACAGAGTAGATACCGGTGAGCTGTAGAATGACGAGTTGCGAGTCTAGCCTGACAACTAGTCGGCGTATGCCATGTGCAATGGCATCAGAGAGGAGCTCTATCAATGAGTTGTATTCAGTGATGTTGTTCGTTGATCGGCCAATACATACCCCTCTGAGACTTATTAGCTCACCGGTTGGATCAAAAATGGCCCAGGCTGTAGAAGATAGGTTCTGCAAACTATGGCTTGCTCCGTCGGCATATCCAACAAATGATTCCAATGGGTTTGACATCTATAACAAATGAAAAAGTGGATCATCTAACCAAAATGATTTCTCTTAGCGAAAACAAAAATGTAACAAAAGCATAGGGGTTACTATACTGAGTCAAGCATAGTAACCCATTGTAGGGTTGCGCTAGTGGAATCCCATCATAATCCACTAACTCGTAGGCTCCTTTTGCTAATACACACTTAACAATATAGGGGCCCATCCATAAAGACTTGAACATACTTCCTCCTAACTTGTCAGACTCCTGGTCGTAAAGTAAGACCAGGTCACCTTGTGAGAAGACACGAGGTTTGACATTCTTGTCAACCTGTGCCTTGACTCATTTCTTATGGGCCTCGTTAGCGAAGGTGGCATCATGATGGGTTTCATCCAATTGGATTAATTCCAAAAAACGAGCCTCCTCTTCTAAAGTCTCGGGGCAAAGGTTGACTGTGAGTTTCACGGACGAGATTTCACACTGAATCAGTAAGATTGCTTCTAGGCCATACACTAAGAAAGGGTGTAAACCCGATCGCATTCCTTGCTGATGTTCAGTATGCCCATAGGGTTGAGTACAGGATTAAGTGCCAACTCTATTTATGGACTCCAATCATCCTTTGCAGCATGCGCTTCAGGACCTTGTTGATTGCCTCAACTTGTCCATTAGCTTGCGAATATTACGGAGTGGAGTTGTCATGGGACAGTCCTAATTTGGTAGCCAACTCAACCATCATGTGATTGCGAATATGCGATCCATGATCTATGACTATAGATTATGGAACACCAAATCTGGAGAGTACATGATTGAAAAAGAAAGGAGCAGCCGTGTCGCCACTGTTGTTTAATGTAGGCATCGCCTCGACCCATTTGGTAAAATAGTCTACTGCAACTATAATATACCCATTCCCCCTAGCCGAGGTGGGGTTACATGGCATGAAATCTATACCCCATTTGGAAAATGGGCCAATAGCGACTACCGGCTGTAGCAGTGCCAGTGGAATTTTGATTTTGTGATGGAAGATTTGACAAGCATGGCAACTCCTGATTGCGGTTATGCAATCCTTGAACATTGTTGGCAAGAAGTATCCTGCTTGTAAAATATTTTGAGCCGCAGTGTAACCAGATTGATGTCCCCCACATGCACCTGAAAGACAATCATTCAGGACTTTTTCGGCCTCCTCATGCATGAGGCACCTCCACAGAACTGTATCGGTACCACGACGGTAAAGCGTATCACCGATGATCATGTAGTCCTTTGCTTGGTATTGAGTACGTCGTTGCTCTAAACAGGAGGTATTAGAACTATATGTTTGGGTCTAGAGATAAATGATTATATCTCCATACCACAGATTTCTTGAAGATATCAGAAACAAAGATTCATCCATGATTGTTGTATTAGATGTTGGATCGTTGGGCAACGATGGGAGATCACACAGTAACTCTGCGAAAACCAGAGCTTTCTTTGATTTGGATTTTACAAATTCCAGATCAAACTCTTACAAAATTGCTATCCATTTGAAATATTTGCCCCCCAATAACTATTGCGACAACATATAAGTCATGGGGTTGCAATCTGACAAAATGGTAGTTTTTCGAAAGAGGATGTAGTGTCGAAATCTTTGTATCGCTTGAACATAGGAGTGTTTAGTTTCTGTATCATTTAAGTTTCAACTGAAATAATAAATAGGATGTTCACTTCCATTGTCTTCTTGAACTAAAACCATTTCTATGGTCGTATTTGCTGCATCTAGATACAAGTTATAGTCTTTTTGATAATCAGGAGCATACATTAACAATGCTTTTGTTAGGGATTCCTTTAAAGCATCAAAGGAAGCTTGTGGGACCTGATCGAGATGAAGGGTACTCCTTTTTTCAACAGATGAGTATAACCTTTACCAAGTTCGGCATATTTTGGAATGAACCTCCTCAGAAAGTTTTCTTTCCGTTGGAGTTTCTGAATCTGAAGCAAATTTGAAGGTGGAGGAAAATCAATGATTGCCTGAAGCCAAATTAATGACCAGAACCGACAAAAAACACACAGTTGTGTGGATTGAGATGTATCTTGTAGTGTCGGCAACGTAGAAATATCGCTCTCAAATGCTGAGGATGATCAGTCCGCTTTCGCGAATGAGTAGGAAGATCGTCGAGATATGGTTGAACGATGTTCTTGATGTCATGGAAGGCATAATTCATTTCCCTCTTAAATGTTGCCCCTAGATTCTTTAAACCAAAGGGTAGCTTGTGGTACGTGAATGTGCCCCACGGACAAATAAATGCAGTCTTTGACTGGTCCTGTCAGCGGATATTTATTTGATTATACCCAAAAAGTCCATCCATAAATGAAAAGATTTCACATCTGGCGCATTCGTCAATTATCTGGTCGATGAAGGGTGTAGGGTAGTTGTCTTTTGGACAAGCTAGGTTTACATCCCTATAATCAACACACACTCTAATCATTCCTTGTCTTTTCATTACAGGAACAATATTTGATACCCAATTGATTAGAGCAACTAGGTAGATAAAACGAGCATGGAGAAGTTTTTCAACTTCTGGTTTGATGGCAGCGGCTTTCTTGGGGTGCACCTGTTGGAGCCGTTGTTGTACTAGTTTGACATCTGGATACATCCTAATTTCATGTTCAACTATGTTCGAGTCAATGCCTGGCATTTCTTCATATGACCATGCAAAGACATCTCTGAACTCACAAAAGAGAGCGTAATATATTTCCAGTTCTGAATAAGAACAAGATTTAACGACATGAATATTCTCTACAACATTTGGTTTGGTCAAGATATTGATGGCGATAGTCTCTTCAATATTGGATAGGTTTCATTCGAAATCCACCATATTTACAGTATTTGATAGAAAATCAAAAACTGAGGGATGATCAAGGTCACTGGAATTATCTTCCTTATAGTCGGGAAGATGGAACGATGGTGGTAATCTTCCCATGGTGCCCCATCAATTATCATTGACTGAATAATTCCTTCGTCTATAGAATGTACTTTTGACCAAGGATCTGAAGGGGAGCCATGTTCCTTTGACCTATTTATCCAAATGCTTGATGAGTGTTGATTTGGGTTTTCCTCCCATAGTGAAAACATTGATTGCTACAATATTTTTATTGGGCTTGGGGGCAAGACCTCGTGATGATCCATACCGATAGCGTGATCGGTTATCTTCTGAATGGAAGACACCATATTGCAGGTTCCTACCATGGCTAGTTCCACCAGATTGTTTGGAGGCGGTAGTGTAATAGTCCCCATTGATGTAGGGTCTTTTAGTAGGCCTACTACGATATTTTGAAGTGAATGATGGCTTCTATGGATCATCAGAATGCTTCCCATGACTTGTGAACTGTTGGGGAGAAAGGTTTGTTGGTTGATGATTGTAATTCCTCCTTGGAAACGAAATGCAATCTCCCTAAAGTACGTCGACACAACTACAGCCATAACATATATCCAGGGCCTTCCCAGTAAGATGTTGTAATCGAGGTTTCTGTCATTAACTTCAACATCTATTTCCACTGTCTTACCTCCCAGGTCGACTTGCAAGTTACTTAAAATCCCGAAAGGAGTGTATGTTCATCCATCAAATGCTTTCAACGTTGTTGATGATCATGACAAGGGTGGTGAGCCCAAAGTTTTCCCGCAACTCATCGACATAATATATGTAGATGCTCCCTCATCAATGATCATTCGAAGAACAGTTTTGTTGAGGGCTTTCACTTGAATAAGGAAAGCAAGTTCAGCTAGTAACCGAGGGTCATATCCTTTATGATTTCAGGCTACAAGATTTGAATCCATTGGGTCAATCCCACCTATTGCTGATAATAGATCCTGCTTTTGGGAGGAGCAATTTTGCAGTACCTTAAGTGTCGACATAGCGGATGGCGATTGGGCCAGGTCCTCTACTATATTATAATTTTGTGCTACCTTGGCATGAGGATTAAATGTCGATTTGTGTACTACCCCCTTTGGTTGCTTGATCGTTAGCTCAGGAATGATGGGTGGAACAACTTTAGTCGAAGCTGTTGTCGAACTACTAGGTTGATCGGTAGCCTTGTTGTTCGACAGCTATGGATTCTCATAATCTTTATTCCTTGCCGATATCAAAGCATCCTTTTGTTGCTTTGAAATAGACAACATAAGTACTTGGGATGGGGAAACATTGTCACTAGCAACCATATTGGTTCCTGGGTTTGGAAACAGATCAGTCAATACTGATTAGGTTTTTGAACTCTTAAAAAGTTTGTGGACTTCAGCTTTGTGAGGACATTCTCTCATCCAATGATCCTCATCACATATCTGACATCCCACAAGGGGGTTTTCTTTTCCCAAAAGGTTTTGTAGAAGGTTTCTCATGAGATGAATTATCCAGTTTCTTCTTTTTCCCTTTGTTTTTCTTCTTGCCTCCTGGTTGCTTTGGATCTTTGCCTTTGTCAGTTGACACAGCATTTACCTCCGAGGTGAGAAGTTCTTCATTTACTTTTTGACCCGAAATCTTACGAGCTTTCTTGTTTGTAGCATTTTTCAATTCCGTACTTGTCATACCTATCATGCCATCACCGGCATGAGAGTCCTTGTTCGATTTAGGAGGAGGAGGAATGGAAAATTCCGATATGGGAGCATCAGGGATTTTGTCATAGAGTATGCCAGACTGAGTATAAATCAAGTCTAGATATTGTGCACGAGCAATGACATGCTCTTCAGTGACGACTCCTCCCTTCGCCACATCTTCTTTTATAGAAGGTAACAATGACTTAATAAACCATTCAGCTAACAACTGATCAGGAACATATGTTTTCACCATTCTACGACGACGTCGCCACTCATGGATATGATCAGATATATGAGTGGTTGTCATCTGTTTGAAATTGGTAAGAAACTTTGTTCTTGTTTTGTACCTTATGGGTAATTGAAAATGGGTTAAAAAGGTTGTGGCTAAGGTGCTGAAGTTATAAAATGAAGCTCTTGGCAATTCAATGTACCATTTTGTTGTCGTACCAGTTAACGTTCTCTGAAAAAGGTGAAGCCTAATCGAATCATCGTTAAGAGTGTTAGATGAACACCATAGATGAAAGGTCATCACATGATTCGATTGGTTTTCACCTGGATTTCCATTAAATTGAGGAATATTTGAGGAAGTTTGTGAGGAATCGTTGGCCACCAAGGGGTGTAAGCAATTGGACTGTTTTTTAGCCGATTTAGATCTGGTAACTCTAAAGGTGCCACGAAGGGAAACTGTTGATTCAGGTTCGGCGAAGCATACCCAGGATAGGATGGTATCACCTGAGCAATGGGTCTTTGCATACCAGCATAATGCACTTGATGCTGATAACTTTGGTAAGGTTGATGAGCATAACCATTATAAAATGATTGATGTTGACCATTTTGAATATACGGTTGCCCTTTACTTCCAAAGATTTGTTGCTCAGATCCGTGGTAAGCTTGTTGGAATTGCGGTTGTTGATATTGCACCAGCCATGGTTGTGAAACCATGTGTTGTTGTCCAATACCGGCCGTTTGACCAAGATGACGGGTAATAGTACCCGTTTGAACCTGGGTCGCCCTTGTTAGGGAGCCACTAATCGGTGATTGTTGCTGTGTCAAGGACATGGGAGGTTGTTGTATTGCAACCTTAGAAACTTGTGGATGACATACAATAGGCAACACTTGTACTTGCAACACTGTCACAATGGCCGGTGTAGGGGGGATATTTGACATTGGTAAACTTTGTTACATTGAGTATACAACTCTTGGTTGTCGAAACAGTCCCTAGATGGACTCCATCTAGTAGTTGAGAGCTAGTTGGGACAGATGGTATACTGTTGAACATTGTTGGAGTTGTGGCAGGAGGTTCTACTGCTGCTGGATCAGATGACACAGTCCTATATGTCGACAGTTGTTCAGACATGTCTAGTCTATCCAAGAGATTTCTTAGCAATTCCACAGGAACGTTTGATGAAGGGAGACTATCTTCCGATGAAGAAGGATATAGGGTGATCCCGGCTCCAAAATACAATGGAGTAATGGACGAAGGATCTTCCAAAATCTCTTCGATAGCAATCAAAATAGGTGGGAGAGGTAGACCGTCAAGTCTGTAAAATATTTCTGGTGCGGATGAAGGTATAGGTTCTACAATGACAGATGTTTGGGGAATAACACCTTCTGAATCAGCTGTATATGGAGCCAGTTCAGGATTAGAAGTGTTTACCATCACTCAAGGATCGGTTATAATGTCCTCTTTTGGCTGCGGAATTTCTTCTGTAGAGGCACGGATACTAGAAAAGCTTGGAGTAACCAGAGTATCTCAGTATGTCGGAACACTTGTTCCAATCAAACCAGGGGACTTTGATCTGGTTAAAGAAGTTCGCTTTGTCCAGAACAATTTCATTTCCAGAGTCAAAGACGGTTAACTCGTAAGTCTCCGCGAACGACGAGGTTTCGGTTGACTTTCTTCCACGATTGCAAATTCCTTGATCAACTAAATATAAAGGGTAAAAATGATTCCGAATTTAATGAATTTTAGACGCTTTGACACAACTTTCTTTTTCAATTTTTAAGAGTCAAGAAAAAGAAAAAGATGACTCTAGTCGCCTTCGATTTTTAATGAGCCTGAAGTGACAAGTGCTCAGATGGACCTTTTCCTTTATGGAGTCTGAAAAAGAATGAAAGAGGCTACTCTGGAAATCTACACACAGGGATTACTAAACCAATCACAAAACTGTAGAATAATTTTTACCGTAAGACAATTAATCTTCCCGAATGTTTTATTCAGTGCATTGTGATCGATAGGGCGACAGACACGACTTCCTAAGGATAAAGGATGCAGCCTATTGTGGTCTCCCAATATATACTCTACAGTACGTGGGAGCACAAGTCCGTACTGGCACTTGTCATCTCAAGGAGGAGGAATCAACCAACCTACAATGAAAGCGATAGTTACCAGGTTTTACGACACTGGAATACGTCTCTAGCCTAGACTTCTAAATGTTGTGCGTTAGGTTCCAAAGTGTTTTTATGTTCATTGAATTTATTTTACAGTTGATATTTCTTAAGAAGTTTGCCTTTAAAGTTCACCACATGATGTAGATATACAATTCCTAAAATGCAATCTAAGATGATAAACAATCGTTTTATCTTCTTTTTGCAATGAAAATCCTAGCTACTAAGGAAAGAGAAATGAGATTCTTTTCAACAAAGAGTAGAGAGCACACACTAGATGCACTGTCCTAAATCAACAAGTAGTCTAAATGCAAATGCATGTTCATGTATTTGTTTTCTCTTTCTTAATGTGTGAATGACAAAAAGAATGCTAAGTACAAATTTGAATTGTTTCAAGCTACAGTTCTAACGATTTTCTTTTCAAAAAATCGAAAGGAAGATAATGATGACACTTTTTGATTTTGAATTGAAAATTGCTTTCGACGCTTGAAAAACTACTAATTCAAATCAAATACAAGAGTAACAGTGTAATCGACCATCAAGAACAATAGAATTCTTTTCTTTGACCAAAAACGACACTTGTGACACTTTCAAATCAAAAAATGACAGCTTGATTATGCTACTTCTTTGTAAAAGAGGATTGTAAATGGCAAACAATACATAAAAAAAAATTACAGTTATTTGTACTATGGAGGTTGAATCATGCAAAGGAAGGGAGTTTCGACAGAGGTATACTGATCACACATAGAAAAACTCCTGAATAAAGCTGAAGAGAGTCAGCAAGAAACCAAAAACTGTAAGCAAAAGAGGTCTTATCTGATCATCACACCTGTAACACAGGGAAAGTGCGATGCATTACTGCACATGGGAGGTGTGATGCATCCAGATTCCCAAGAAGAGAAGGTGCGATGGTACAGGGACAAGACGTCAACTTGGTTCCAGGTCATAGTTTGCAACTTTGTTCACGGATTTAGGCCAAGCAAATGATAGTCAGTAAATGAAAATCTCAAGGGCTGATCTAATAAGGCTACTTGAACCACCACCAGGGCAATTAGGATGTTTGCAAATCAATTGTTCAGTTTATAAACAAAGCCCGAAGATAAACTGAAGCAGCATTGATCTACTTTGCACTTGCATAGACAATGCATTTTGAAGGCTAGCTGGCTTGACTTCAGGCTTCAGCTGTATGTTTATAAAGTAAAAAATATAGACAAGCAAACAAACTAGTCGCTCCACAGTGGAGTCACCATTTTGTTATCAGGAAATCTAGTGTCTATGTAGAGCTACTAGTCCCACTAAGATGGGTAGCTATCTTAGAAACAAACAGATTAAAGTTACTTTCTCTTTCCTTTATGAGAAGTAGATAGGAGAGGAGAAAAGAATACCAACCTTGATCCTTCGCTTGGTTCTACGCTTGTTCCTTATCCTTTTTGACAGATGTTTGTCGCTCTTCCCTTCACCGCTCCGCTTCAAAGAGTACCTGTAAAGTGAAAGCAGCATAATACCTTCAAAGTGCAGAGATCTACAGTCATAAAGAATATAGGACTAGATATATATTGACCACATACATGCATATATCAGCTAACATACAAGAATGTGGAGGAAAACTCGAATATCTTTATTGATATAGAAGTTAGAAGAGAGGATTACAACCCATTGATCTGACCCACCGTCATCCTCCCAGCATGAAAGCCCTTCTTCACCTCATGAAAAGCTTAGATCACCCAACACTATGATATTACACCAAGAAACCAACAACACTTCCTTACAAGATACAAGATTCCAGCCTTTGGATCTTTGGGATGAGGGATCCATATATAGATTATTGCAGGGGGTGAGTCAACTTCTATGATTTTGATTAGTGTCCTCTATCTGATAGTTCTTGATTCCACTTGGAGATTGATGATCTCTTACTCATCCCTGGGTGAATTCAGAGAGGCAAGTGTCACAGGAGAAGTTTTTGGAAGATTCCATGATCATCCACCTTACAAACCATCTCTGCCATTTGTCTACTCTCGTCCATCGCACCCTACAGAAGGGCTTTCCAGTATGCATCGCACTTTTTACACTGAGCAGGTGAGATGCATCACACCCTCTACACTCGGCAGTCTATATGGTCCAGTTTTGACCACTTCTGGGTAGTTATCTGTGGAGAACTTTTGGGAGATGATGTAATCAGCAGTGCCCAAATATGTCTATAAATAGCATTTCCACACTCCTTTAGTTTGGAGCTCTGTAATTACATTGGCTGAAGCAAGCTACTTCTGATTCTCTTCAGCCAACTTTGCATTATCATGCAGCATGAAGCAAGAAAAATCATCTTTCTCTTGGTTATATACAGGTGAATTACTTGCTCCATTTTTTGTAACTGTTTTTACAAATCTAGTTTCTCTATATAATCTCCTCTCTTCCCCACCAAAAGTTGGTATAACAACATATATAAAATCTAGTTTCAGAACAACTCCCAATTTAGCCCCCAATGACCTAGATAGTAGCATTCCAAATCTAGCAGGGATATCTGCTACTACTACATCCATGACCAAGCTTCTAGCTGGGATCTGGGCTAGTGACACTACCATATCTTTAATGACCCCAGACACTTGACTTTGTTTGAATCAAAAGAGTACAGGTCTCTATAGGGTTTAGTAACTTGTAGATTTAGTTTCTTGATCACTGAAAATGGTATAAGGTTGTGTGAAGCTCCTGAATCAAACATACAATTATGTAGGAGGAAATCATGGATCAATAAGGAAATATAAAAAGGAGGCGTTGAAGGATCTACTTCCTCTACATGTGGACCAAAAACCACTACTGGCTTATCTTCCTGCCTGTAGCCACCAGATTTGATTCTATCTCTAATGCATTTGTTTGTATCTGATTAAGAGTTGGGGATCTTCTTTCCCTTAATGTGAATCCAAAATTTGACTCAAAAGCCCCTGTAAAAGTTATTTTTGCACCAGCAGGAGGGGGCTTAATCTCCACTATAAGGCTATTGTACAATTTATTAAATATTCTGACAAATTCAACTACAGTTTCATCAAATTTATTCTTTATAGCATTAAACTCTTTTAGTGAATACCCATGGTCTCTTTTTTCTCCCCATCTCTAAGTGAACAGGCACTCCATCTCTTCCTAAGAAGGAATAGAGTTATTAGGAAGCCCTTTAAACCATTTTCTTGCTTCTCCATTGAAGGATTGAACAAAAAGTATTAGAACAACATCTAGTTGTTCAACATTTAGGTTTTCTACAAAACTACAAAATATTGATACATGATTCTCTGTTGTTTGTTCATCTTCCCCTGTAGAACAAGGAAGAATCTTGAGGTATTCTTGTGGCATTTGATTCAATGGTTGTGCTAGTTGAAGAGGTGCATATCTATTCATTAAGAATGTAGGAGCTACCATTTTTTCTCCCAAATTTATTGAACCTTGATTACCAACAGATGTGGAACTTAACTGAGGAGTAAATGGAGTGTGCATAGGTGGTAATATAGTTATAGCTTCAAGCTAAATAACTATAGCATATACTGAGAAAGAACCATAATCTAAAGACAGTTCCTGACAGTTGGGTTCTTGAAATGCATTGAATGTAAGAGGTGAGTCTTGGTCAATAGAAGATGAATTTGAAAGATCTGATGAACTATTTCCTGGTGAACATAGTGTAGGACTTTATGTGAGTGGAGTTTTAGGCCGTCCAACCCTCTTGGAAACTAGCCTTTCAAGATCTTGAAAGGGCTTGAACTTTTTGCTGTGAGGTAGCTGACCTTGTATGGCCTCCCTGGATCCATAGTTATTGCTTTTTTTCAAAACAACCAAATATTTCCTCCTCACTGACCAACCAGAGGAAAATATTGAAAACCCAGGGAAAAGTGTTCTTGTCTTCTCTCCCCGACAATGGTGCCAATTAATGTTTTAGCTTAAGAAACCAATTTCCTGGTTTTGTAGAAATTGTGCTTAAGACATTAATGATTATAATTATTGTCACTTGTTTGTCACTTAATGGTATGTTGTGTTCTCAAATGAAGGACCTGAGAGACTTTGTTTTTTTAACCCTCAATACTTAGGTGACATGAAAATATCAGAATGCCATTTGATTGTTGAATATAAATGATAAATGAAGAAAGCTTGAAGAAGTCAGAGACAACATGTTGTTTTACATAGAATCTACTATCTGTGACACTTGGAGAAGTTAAAGATAATATGTTGTCTTACACAGAAACTACTATCTGTAACTTAGAAGAATTGCATAGGTAAGAACTTCAAGTATAGGAGCGCATTTTAACTTCATTTACATAAGAAAATAAAGACCTACAACTTCATTACCATACTTGAAGGAAGAAAACATATGATGACACATAACATGGAAGACACAAAATCATACCCAACAATTTGTGGAAAACTTCTGATTCTTTCATTAATCAACAGTTGTATCAAGAATACAGTGGCCTAGTATTCAGGTTCCCCAAATTTCGAACCCCTTCCCTCTAATTTTTCCTTTTTATATACCTTATGGGATAGTTGGTAGTCATCAAAATTGTCAAACTACTTAACTATTTCCCTAACTATCTAAAATAAAAATTATTACAAAATATTACACAGAGGGTAAAAGACACCTCATTCTAAAGAACATAAAATAACAGGAAGTAACAAAAGTTAGAAGATGATGGCCATTTTTTATTCAAATTTGTATCTTTGAGCCTTAACGGAGTAGTGGATGAAGGGCAAAAGGCTTTGGACGCACTGCAGGGGTTCAAGAATGTATGGGAGCCTCAACGAGGTTGAACCCCCGCGGTGATTTCTGATCGCACATTTCGGTCAACCATGCTAACGTCATGGTCAACTATTATGGTCGAGCTTTGACTAACCTTTGTGCTCATTGCTTCCCTGCAATGCACCTTAAACTACTTATCAAACTATTACTTGATCATGCTTCTTGAACCTGCATGACATTTAAACAATGGGTTAGGCCCATGGAACTTAAAAGAATTAACACTCCGATTCATAAAACCTATCGCATATGCCTTTTCAATGCACCTTTGACACCTTTATGGACCCAATACGACATAAAATAGTATTTAATGATTTTTCGGGTCCGAATTTAAAGACAGAACCCGGTGATTTTCCAACCCGATATTCAGACCCGATAGGAAATAAAAACTGAATCTGATGATTTATCGGGTTCGATTAAAAGATGGAACTTGATCACTTTTTGACTCGATATCTGTTAGATTCTGCTTCTTTCAATGGACGACTGATATTGGCCTACACTTCAGCAAATTTAAACTTTCTTTGATACACCATCGCATCCAATCTCTAAAATAAACCCATTCTAGTTAACTTATGTGATTACCGTTGGATCTATGGCTTGTTGATCAGACAACCCAGATCTTCTCACGGGTTTATCACTTTCAAAGTCACTAAAAGTATAAACTCAACCATTTCTTTCATAATTTTTTATTTTATAAAACTAAAAATAAAACTTAAATAACAATGGACAATGGATGCTACAATAGCTCAAACATTACTCTACAGGGATATGTTGATGCAGATATGGTGGGTGATAGAGATAACAGGCGGAGCACCAGAGGGTATGTGTTTACTGTAGGTGGAATAGTTTTTAGTTGGGTAACAAAACTGCGAAGTGTTGTTGCACTCTCAACGATGGAAGGAGAGTATATTGCTGCTATAGAGGCTAGTAAATAAATGATTTGGTTATAAAGGTTTCTATATGAATTGGGTAAGAAGCAGTGGTTAGGCAGGCTATACAGTGATAGCTAGAGTGCTATACATCTTGCAAAGAACTCTGCATTTCATTCCAATTCTAAACATATAGAACTCAAGTAACATTTCATACGGTTAGCATTGGAAAATGGACAGTTGAAGCTGCAAAAGATACGTAGTAGCTAGAATCCTGCAGATATGTTAACAAAAGTTGTAATTAGGGAAAAACTTAGATTCTGCTCAGTTTCAATTGGTCTTCAAGTATGATGAAGAAGATGAGAAACAAATAGGTCCAAAGTGGATTCATTGTCCAGCAAATTAAGGAGTGGTGGAGTTGCTATAATCAATGTCCAAATGTGAGATCGTTAGGTGTGGAGCCTAATTATCTTCTTTATTTAGATGTATCACCACATTACACCCCAGTTTGTAATGTGGCAGCAACACCGCCCATAAAATGTACACTGCAAGGGGGTTCCACCACCAGGGGCATGCAATCTTTGGGAGCCCCCCTTCCCCCCAGTGGGGGATCAGGGGCAATGCCCGCGAAGCTAAAAATAGATGTGAAATTGCCTTGTAAAATTATGTAATTTCGTAGTCAATTTGGGTCGTTCATTAGGCGATGATCTGACAGCAGAGGTTATGTTTAATTTAGGGTTTTTTCCCTAGAAGGCAACCCCTCACTAGATAGGGGGGAATTTTATTACGTCTATGTATATCTATATTCTGAGTAAGAAAGAGAGAGGAGATTGTGTGAGAATGAAGAAGGAATTACAAGGGATTTGTTGTAGGTTGTATCTCTTTAGGTTGATAGATAATATAAAAGGAAGGATTGGATGTTTCTCCGTGGAGGTAGCCCAAATTGGGTGAACCACGTATATCTATGTCTCTCTTGTTTGATTCATTTTCTATGTTTATGTTTCTGAAATATATTCTATGTGTTTCATTGGTCTATTTGGTAGATCAACTCGTAGGAGAGAAGTGTTTCTAGTTCGAGTGCGAGCAATGGCGGAAGATGGTAGGTTTAGGGTCGAAAATTTTAATGGCCAAATCAACCAACTATGGAAGATGGATATGGTAGATTATATATATCAGAGAGATATGTACTTCCCATTGAGCGCAAATACAAAGTAGCCGACGAGTATGACAGGCACAAAATGGGATATTCTCGACATAAAGGCACTTGGAACAATATGGTTGTGCCTAGCAGCATCAATATCCTTTAATATTTCAAAGAAAATGACAACAGAGGTTTTAATGAAAGCATTTTCCAAACTATATGAAAAACCCTTGGCCTCAAATAAGGTATTTCTTATGAAACGCTTATTTAATATGAAGATGTCAGAAGGTGGATTTGTTGCTGATCATTTAAATGAATTTAATACAATTACCAGCTAGTTAAATTTTGTAGGGTTAACTTTTTATGATGAAGTTAGGGCTTTGTTATTTCTATGCTCGTTGCCAAAATTTTGGAATGGTTTAGTTATGGCCATTAGTAAATCTATCTCTAGATCTAGTACATTAAAGTTTGATGATGTTCTCGATGCAATCCTTAGCAAGGAAATGCAACAGAAAAGCTCTGGCAAGACATCGGGTAATGCTTTGAGTGCAGAGACAAGGGGAAGAAGAATGGAAAGAGGAAAGAGCCGAGGATATCATAGTAAGTCAAGGAAAGGCATATCCAAGTCCAAATCTAGGATAGTGTGCTAGAAATGTGGGAAGATAGGACACCTGAAGAAAGACTACAAGTCTTGGAAGGGAAAAGAAGGAGATTAACAACAAGAAAATAATAATGAAGTGAATGTGACATGTGTTGTGTTGCAAGATTCTTTGATTATTTCATTAGAAAATATTATTGATGCCTTGGTAGTAGATTCAGGGGCCTCATTCCATGCCACATGTGATAGGAAACATTTTCATGATAAACCGTAAAAAATCATTGGAAAGGGTATAGTTTTCATAAAACAATGGAATCGAAATCAATGGCTATTGAAAGAGGTAAGGCATGTTCCAGATCTGAAGAAAAATTGGATTTCAATAGGGCAGTTGGGAGGTGAAGGTTGTGTAACAAATTTTATCGATAAAACCTGGAAGGTCACTAAAGTAGCCTTGGTAAAAGCAAAAGGAGAAAATGTTGGTAGATTGTGTTTATGCAATGGTATTTATAATTCTATTAATGATTTAATCTCTACAGGAGAAGATATGACACTATGCCATCATAGGCTCGGGCACATGAGTGAGAAGGGGATGCAAATTATTCACTCAAGAAATTTGTTGCCAAGTTTGAGGCATGTTGATTTAAAATTCTGTGAGAATTTTGTTTATGGAAAATAGAGGAGAGTCACATTCCTTGGAGTGGGGAAAGAAAGGAAAAGCGGAAAAATTAAATGTTGTGCATACAGATCTATCGGGACCTGCTTAGGTATCATCTCTTGGTGGCTCTCGTTATTATGTTACTTTTATTAATGATGCAACAAGAAAAACTTGGATTTATTGTATTCAAAATAAATCTGATGTATTTGATACTTTCAGTAAATGGAAAGCTTTAGTTGAAATGCGAAAGGAAAAAGGTTGAACTGTCTCAAATCAGAAAATGGATGTGAATATTGCAACAAAGAGTTTCATAGTATTGTTCAGATAATGGAATTTGCAGAGAGAAGACCAATACAGGAACACCACAAGAAAATGGTGTGTCATAAAGGATGAATAAGACAATCATGGAGCATGCAAGGTGCATGAGATTGCATGTAGGATTGTCTTTACAACTTTAGGCAGATGTTGTAGACACTATTGTGTATCTAAAAAATAGAGGGCCTTCAAGTTCCTTGGATGGTGATATTCCAGAGGAGGCATGGACAAGTAAAAAGGTAAACTACTCATTTTTAAATACTTTTGGTTGTGAAGCCTTTGTCCACATTAATAAAGAAACTAGAACAAAGCTTGAGGAAAACTAAAAGAAATGTACCCTTATTGGCTATGATGTTAATGATTTTGGTTATCACTTTTATGATTACGAAAAGAAAAAAATCATTAGAAGCAGAGATGTCATATTCAATGAAAAGGTTTTATATAAAGATCAGATGCAGGAAAGGAAACATGAAAAAGAGAAAAGAGAACACACAGTCCTTGCTGACATCACTGAAAAAGTGAAGGTGCCTGAAAATCATAATGATCAACAGGCAGAACAACAACAGTAACAAGCACCTCAAACACCTCTAAGTGGTGTTAGAAGATCTACCAGGATAAGTAGACCCCCTGAGAAACACTCTCCTTCATATTATTATATATTGTTGACTGATTATGGTGAACCAAAATTTTATGAAGAAGCATTTCAGGTAGAAACTAAGAAGAAGTGGGAGCAAGCCATGAAATAAGAGATGGACTCCTCAGCACATAACCAGACTTGGGACTTAGTTAGGTTACCTGTAGGTAAAACAACACTGCATAATAAATGGGTTTACAGGTTGAAGGAAGAAGATGGAGGCAGAGGAAGGTATAAAGCTACACTTGTGGTGAAGGGGTTTGCATAGGAAAAGGGTATATACTTTGATGAGATATTTTCTCCTGTTGTTAAAATGACTTCAATCAGAACTATTCTAAGTCTAGTAGCAACTGAAGATTTGCATCTCGAGTAGTTAGATGTAAAGACAACCTTTCTGCATGGGGGTTTGGAGGAAGAGATAGATATGCAACAGCCACAAGGATATGAGGTAAAATGGAAGGAGAAGTGGTGTGCAAATCGAAGAAGAGCTTCTATGGCTTAAAACAGGCTCCAAGGTAGTGGTCTCTAAAATTTGACAGGTTTATGTCTAAAAAAGGTTATACTAGATGTCACTTTGATAATCGTGTTTATCTCAAAAGGCAAAATGATGGTAGCTATATTATATTGTTATTGTATGTAGAATACATGCTTGTTGCAGGTTCTAAAATGCAGGAAATAAATGTGCTGAAAAGAAATTTGGAAAACTCATTTGCAATGAAGGATTTGGGTGCTGCAAAACAAATCCTTGGTATGAGAATAACTAGAGACATGAAGAATTGCAAATTAACATTGTCTCAGAGTGAGTACATAGAAAAGGTTTTGAAAATATTTAATATGAAGAATGCAAAACCAATTAGTATATCTTTAGCTAGACATTTCGAACTAAGTAAGGAGATGTGTCCTTAGACTCAGGAAGAAATGGCTTATATGTCTAAAGTTCCATATGCATCAGTAGTTGGAAGCTTAATGTATGCAATGGTTTGCACAAGGCCTGATATTGCACATGTAGTGGGAGTTGTAGGCAAGTACATGAACAATCGAGTAAAAAAACATTGGATGGCACTGAAGTGGATTCTCAAGTATTTGAGAGGTACCACAAATCAAGCATTATTCTTTGGTGGTTCAAACATTACTCTATAGGGATATGTTGATGTAGATATTGTGGGTGATAGAGATAATAGGAAAAACACTACATGGTATATGTTTATTGTAGGTGGAACAACTGTCAATTAGGTCTCAAAACTGCAAAGTGTTGTTTCACTCTCAATGACGAAAGAAGAGTATGTTTTTACTACAGAGGCTAGTAAAGAAATGATTTGGTTACAAGGTTTCTCAATGAATTGGGTAAGAAGCAGGAGTTGGGTAGGTTAGACAATGACATCCAGAGTGCCATATATCCTGCAGAGAACTATGCATTTCATTCCAAGTCTAAACATATACAACTCAAGTACCATTTCATATGGTAAGCATTGGAAGATGGATAGTTAAAGCTAGAAGCGAGAATAATGCAAATGTGTTAACAAAGGTTGTAATTAGGGAGAAGCTAAGATTATGCTCTGTTTCAATTTGTCTTCAAGTATGATGAAGAAGATGAGAAACAACCACATTCAAAGTGGACTCATTGTCCAGCAAATGAAGCAGTGGTGTATTTGCTATAATAAGTCTCCAAGTGGGAGATTGTTCGGTGTGGAGCCTAATTATCTTATTTATTTAGATGTATCACAACACTGGACCCTAGTTTGTAATGTGATGAAAATGTTGGCGATAAAATGTACTCTACAAGGGGGGTCCAAGGGGTGCGACTGTGATCTTTGGGAGCCCCCCCCCTTGGTGGGGGATTGGGTTCAGCACCCCTACACCTAAAAATAGATGTAAAATTGCCCTACAAAATGTTAGAATTTTGTAGTCAATCTTGGCCATTCATTAGGGGAAGATCTGACATTAGAATTTATGTTTAATTTAGGTTTTTTTTCCCTAGAAGACCACCCCTCGCTATATATGAGGGAATTGTATTGTGTGTATGTATATTTGTATTTTGAGTGAGAAAGAGAGAGGATATTGTGTGATAGTGAAGAGGGAATTACAACAGATTTGATGTAGGTTGTATCCCTTATGTTTGCTGGATAATATAAAAGGAAGGACTGGCTGTTGTTTTCGTGGACGTAGACCAAATTGGGTGAACCACATATATCTATGTCTCTCTTAATTTATGTGTTTTCTGTGTTTATGTTTCTGCAATATATTTTATGTGTTTCGTTGCTCTATAATATATAATTTTCTAACAATTAGTATCAGAGCTGAAGGTCTATTTGGCTGATAAACTCGCAGGAGAGAAGATTTTCTGGTTCAAGTGGGAGTAATGGTGAAAGATGGTAGGCTTAGGGTCGAAATATTTAATGGCCAAAACTACCAACTATGGAAGATGCAGATGGAAGATTATCTGTATCAGAGAGATCTGTACCTACTATTGAGCGGAAAGACAAAGAATTCGATGAGTATACAGACACAAAATAGGAAATTCTCGATAGAAAGGCACTTGGAACAATACAATTGTGCCTAGGGGCATTGGTAGCCTTTAATATTTCAAAGAAAACGACAACAAAGAGTTTAATGAAGGCATTCACCAAATTATATGAAAAACCATCATCCTCAAGTAAGGTATTTCTTATGAAGCGTTTATTTAATATGAAGATGTTAGAAGGCGGATCTATTCCTGATCATTTAAATGAATTTAATACAATTACCAGCTAGTTAAGTTTTGTAGAGGTAAATTTTGATGGTGAAGTGAGGGCTCTGTTATCTCTATTCTCATTGCCGGAAAGTTGGAATGGTTTAGTTATGGCCATTAGTAACTCGGTCTCTAGATCTAGTACTTTAAATTTTGATGATGTTGTCAGTGCAATCCTTAGCGATGAAATGCGGCAGAAAAGCTCCGGTGAGACATCAGGTAATGCTTTGATAGCAGAGACAAGGGGAAGAAGAATGGAAAGAGGAAAGAGCCTAGGATATCGCAGTAAATCAAGGAAAGGCATGTCCAAGTCTAGATCAGGGATTGTGTGCTGGAAATGTGGGAAGAAAGGACACCTAAAGAAAGACTACAAGTCTTGGAAGAGAAAAGAAGGAGACGTGGAGCAAGAAAACAATCATGAAGCGAATGTGATAGGTGACATGTTGCAAGATTCTTTGATTCCTTCATTATAAAATATTATTGATGCTTTGGCGATAGATTCAGGGGCCTCATTCCATGCCACACCTTATAGGAAACATTTTTGTGATTATGTTCAAGGAGATTTTGGTTAGGTTCAATTCGGTGATGATAAGCCCTATTAAATCATTGGAATGGGTACAGTTAAAAAAATAATAATGGAAATCAATGGTGCTATTGAAATATGTAAGGCGTGTTTCAGATCTAAAGAAAAATCTAATTTCAACAGGGTAGTTGGGAGGTGAAGGTTGTGTAAAAACTTTTACAGATAAAACCTAGAAGGTCACTATAGGAGCCCTGGTAATAGAAAAAGGAGAAAAGGTTGGTACATTGTATTTATGCAATGGTATTCCTAATTATGTAAATGCTTTAACCTCTATAGGAGAAGATACGGAATTGTGGCACCTTAAGCTCGGGCACATCAGTGAGAAGGGGATGTAGATTCTTCACTCAAGAAATTTGTTGCCAGGGTTGAAGCATGTTGATTTAAAATTATGTGAGAATTGTGTTTAAGGAAAACAAAGGAGAGTCAGATTCCTCAGAGTTGGGAAATAAAAGAAGAGGGAAAAATTAGAGCTTGTGCATACAAATGTATGGGGACTTTCGCAGGTATCATCTCTTAGTGGCTCTCATTATTATGTTACTTTTATTGATGATGTAACCAGAAAAACCTGGATTTGTTGTATTCGAAATAAATCTGATGTATTTGATACTTTCAAGAAATTGAAATCTTTGGTTGAAAATGAGAGAGGAATAAGGTTGAAGTGTCTCAGATCAGACAATACAGGGGAATATTGCACCGAAGAGTTTGATAGGTATTGTTCAGATAATTGAGATCATAGAGAGAAGATAGTTCCAAGAACACCACAAGAATATGGTGTATCAGAAAGAATGAATAGGACAATCATGGATCGTGCAAGGTGCATGAGATTCCATGCAGGATTGCCTTTACAATTTTGGGCAGATGCTGTAGATATTTTTGTTTATGTAATAAACAAAGGGCCTCCAAGTTCCTTGGATGGTGGTATTCTGAAGGAGGCATGGACAGGTAAAATGGTAAACTACTCATTTTCAAAGAATTTTGGCTGTGAAGCCTTTGTCCACATTAATAAAGAAAATAGAAGAAAGCTTGAGGCAAAATCAAAGAAATGTACCTTTATTGTATATGGTGTTAATGATTTTGGTTATCTCTTTTATGATTATAAAAAACACAAAATCATTAGAAGCAGAGATGCCATATTCAATGAAAAGGTTTTGTATAAGGACTAGATGTAGGAAAAGAAATAGGAAATAGAAAACAGAGAATGCATAGTCCTTGATGGCATCATAGAAAAAGTGAAGATGCTTGAAAATCATAATGATCAACAGTCAGAACAACAACAACAACCACAACAGCAACAAGCCCCTCAAACACCTGAAAGTGGTGTTAGAATATCTACGAGGATAAGTATACCCCCTAAGGGATACTCTCCTTCATTATATTATGTATTGTTGACTGATTCTGGTGAAACATAATGTTACGGAGAAGCAGTGTAGGTAGAAACTAGGAAGAAGTGGGAGCAAGCGATAAATGAAGAGATGGATGCCTTAGCACATAACCAGACTTGGGACTTAGTTAGGTTTCTTGGAGGTAAAACAACATTGTAGAATAAATGGGTTTACAGGTTGAAGGAAGAAGATGGAGGCATAAAAAGGTATAAAGCTACACTTGTGGTGAAGGGGTTTTCTCCTATTGTTAAAATGAATTCAATCATAACTATTTTAAGTCTAGTAGCATCTGAAGTTTGGCATCTTTAGTAGTTAGATGTAAAGACAACCTTTCTCCATGGGGATTTGCAGGAAGAGATATATATGTAGCAACCAAAAGGATATGAGGTAAATGGGAAGGAGAAACTAGTGTGCATGTTGAAGAAGAACTTGTATGGCTTAAAAACAGGCTCCAAGGCAGTGGTATCTAAAATTTTGGAGGTTTATGTCTGAACAAGTTTATACTGGATGTCACTATAATCATTATGTTTATCTCAAAAGGAAAAATGATGGAAGCTATATTATATTGTTATTGTATGTAGATTTCATGCTTGTTGCAGGTTCTAACATGCACGAAATAAATGTGCTCAAAATAAAATTGGAAAACTCATTTGCAATGAAGGATTTGGGTGGTGCAAAAAAAATCCTTGGTATGAGAATAACTAGGGACAGGAAGAATCACAAATTCACAATGTCTCAGAGTGAGTACATAAAAAAGGTGTTGAAAAGATTTATTATGCAAAATGGAAAACAAGTTAGTATACCTTTGGCTAGCCATTTCAAACTAAGGATATGTTTCCCAAGGCTCAGGAAGAAATGGCTTATATGTCTAAAGTTCCATATGCATTAGCAGTTGGAAGCTTAAAGGATGCAATGGTATACACAAGCCCTGATATTTCACATGCAATGGGAGTTGTAAGTGGGTACATGAAAAATCCAGGAAATGAACATTGGATGGTAGTGAAGTGGATTCTCAGGTATTTGAGAGGTACCACAAATCAAGCATCATGCTTTGGTGGTTCAAACATTGCTCTACAAGGATATGTTGCAGATATGGCGGGTGATAGAGATAACATGAGGAGTACCAAAGGGTATGTGTTTACTGTAGTTGGAACAGTTGTCAGTTGGGTCTCAAAATTGCAAAGTATTTTTGCACTCTCAACAACAGAGGCAGAGTATGTTGCTGCTACAAACGCTAGTAAAGAAATGGTTTGGTTACAATGATTTCTGGATGAATTGGGTAAGAAGCAGTAGTTGGGCAGGTTATACAATGATAGCTAGAGTGCCATACATATTACAAATAACTCTCCATTTCATTCCAAGACTAAACATATATAGCTCAACTACCATTTCATATGGTCAACATTGGAAGATGGAAAATTGAAGCTGCAAAAGATACACACTAGCCAGAATCTTGCAGATATGTTAACAAAAGTTTTAATCAGGGAGAAACTGAGATTCTTCTTAGTTTCAATTGGTCTTCAAGTATGATGAAGAATATGAGAAACATACAGGTCCAAAGTGGATTCATTGTTGAAAAAATGAAGCAATGGTAGAGTTACTATAATTAGTCTCCAAGTGGGAGATCGTTGGGTGTGGAGCCTGATTATCTTCTTTATTTAGATGCATTGCCACATTCGACCCCAATTTGTAATGTGGTGGAAACGATGCCCATAAAATGTATGCTTCAAGGGGGGTCCCAGGAGTGGCAGCTGCGATCTTTGGAAGCCACTCCAGTGGCGGGGGATCAGAGGCAGCGCCCCCGAAGCTAAATATAGATGTAAAATTGCCTTGTAAAATGTTGTAATTTCATAGTCAATTTGGGCTATTCATTAGGAAAATATATGACAGTAGAAGTAATGTTTAGTCTAGGGTTTTTTTCCCTAGAAGGCAATCCCTCGCTATATACGAGGGAATTGTATTGCATCTATGTATATCTATATTCTGAGTGAGAAAGGGAGAGGAGATTGTGTGAGAGTGAAGAGGGAATTACATCAGATCTAATGTAGGTTGTATCTCTTCAGTTTGTTGGATAATATAAAAGGAAGGGCTGGTTGTTTCTTCATGCACATAGCCCAAATTGGGTGAACCATTTATATCTATGTCTCTCTTGTTTTATGCATTTTCTATGTTTATGTTTCTGCAATATATTTTATGTGTTTCATTCCTCTGTAGTATATAATTATATAACAAAATTAATGGCTGAATCTAATTTTAATGCTTTGGATATAAAATTTGTAGTAGAATTGCATGATCAAGAGGAACATGCAAGTCCAAAACTAAATGAGGATTTCATGACCTCACCCTGGTATGCAAACCTTATTTATGTTTTATTTAATTTAAATTATCCTCCTTGTCTAACAAAAACAAAGGATATATTTCTGAAGCTAAAGGCAGTTAAATTTTGTATCATAGAAAATGTTTTGTATCAAAAAGATGTTGGTGGTCTTCTACTAAAGTTTCTATTGAGTGATGATGTAGAAAAGACAATCCAGGAATTCCATGAAGGTGACTGTGGTGGCCATCTGTATTGGAAAACCACTGCCAATAAGATCTTTAGAGCTATTTTTTACTAGCCTACACTTTCTAGATGTTCATAAGAAGGTAACCTTTTGCCACAAGTGTCAAATATTTGAGGGAGAAAGAAAACTTTTGCCTTTACCTTTCAGGCCCATATCTATTGATATCCCTTTCCAACAGTGGGGATTGGATTTCATTAGAGAAATTCATCCTCTATCCTCTACTCAACATAAATGGATCCTTACCGCTACTGACTAATTCACCAAATGGATTGAGGACACTCCTTCTAGACTAGCCATAGATGTTGTCATCATCAAATTCTTAGAAACCAATATCCTTTCCATATTTGGCTACCCAAATAAGCTTATTGTAGACAATGATGCAGCCTTTAGGTCTAAGAAAATGATAGGTTTATGCAGTAAATACCATATTACTTTGGGGCATTCAACTGCTTATTACCCATAGGGTAATGGCCTAGCTGAATCTTAAAACAAAAGTCTGGTAAATATTATCAAGAACCTGTTAGCAGACAACAAAAATTCATGGCATAACAAACTCATAAATTCACTTTGGGTTGATAGGCTCACCACAAATAAATCAATTCACATGTCACCGTACTAATTGGTTTGTGGAATGGATGTTGTTTTTCTATCCTCTTTGGTAGTTTCAATCATGAAGTTAATTAAGAAATTGCAGGCTAAGAAAAATGATATTCAAAGGAGGATTGATCAGATAATCTAGTTGTAGAAATCCAGGGAAGAAATTTATAATAAGGCTGAATTTATTCATGAGAATATTAAGAGAGTTTTTGACAGAAGGACAAACGCAGATGATTTCACCATTGGTGATAATGTCTTAAAGTGGGATTCAAGAAGAGAGGATAAAGGTAAGCATGTAAAATTTGACAACTTATGGATGGGGCCTTATGGCATTTATGTTAGAGGCAAAGGTGTGTAGCAGACAAACAAATATATAGAGAAAATAAAATCATGCACAGGAGACAGCAGATTAACGTGGTTCACCTGACCAATCTGGGCTACGTCCACCAAACATATGCATCGACAATTCTTTATTATCAAACAGGAGATTACAAAAAATTAATTTCCTCACAAACTCTCTCACTCAAAAACAATCCGTATGGATACCTGTTTTATAGCTAGGAGAATCTAACTGCCTCATAAATCCTCTCACAACAAATATAGGATGCATTAACTGTCTCCCAATAACCTGGAGCTAATCTAGCAACAAATTCCTATTGTTGTCACACACTGAGATTTTTGCCTATTTTTATGAAATAGAAAATCTCAACAATCTCCACCTTGACAACAGTTAGCCTGATACCCTATTTGTTTATTATTTTATATTTTCGGCAAGTCAATAAAAGTCAAACACCATCATAGCTTCTCTAACAAAACTGGTTTCGTGAACATGTCTATACAATTCTCCTTTGTATGCACCTTTTCAAGAGAGACTCCCCTTTCAATAATAACCTGTCTTACAAAATGGTACTTGATCGGTATATGCTTTGATTTACTATGATAGGCCGGATTCTTAGCCAAATGTATTGCACTTTGACTATCAACAAATAACTTGATGTTGTCCTGCAACCTACCAAATTTACCAAACAAACCTTTCAACCAAATCACTTCTTTCCAAGAATGAGAAGCAGCAATGTATTCTGCTTCAGTAGTGGATAAAGCAACAATGTTCTGTAGCTTTGACATCCAACTGATAGCTCCATCTGCAAGAGTAAAGACATACCCTAATGCTGACCTTCTCTTATCCAAATCACCTGCAAAATCGAAATCAACATATCCGCAAACAAATTCACTACTCTTCTTGTAAGTGATACAATAACTACTTGTGCCTCTCAAATACCGAAGCACCCATTTCACTGTTGACTAGTGTTCTTCACCTAGATTTGCCATATACCTGCTGACAACCCCAACTACATGTGAAATATCTGGTCGAGTACAAACCATCACATACATTAAACATCCTACTACATTGGCATATGGAATTCGAGACATATAATCCTTTTCTTCGTCTGTATTAGGACATAAACTCGAAGAAAGCTTGAAATGGGAAGCGAAAGGGATTGACACAGGCTTCACATTATTCATACCAAATCTCAAAAGTATTTTCTCAATATACTTATGTTGTGATAGCCATAGCTTACCGTTGCTCCTGTCTCTAAAAATCTCCATGGCCAAAATCTGTCTTGCTGCTCCTAGATCTTTCATATCAAATGTCCTTGTCATCTGAGCCTTCAACTTGTTGATTTCTTCTATGCTTTTGCTTGTTAAAAGCATATTGTCAACATAGAATACTAAGATAATGAATATGCCATTATTAAATTGCTTAAAATAAACACAATGATCATATTCACTTCTAACATATTTCTGACTCAACATGAAAGAATCAAACTTCTTATACCACTGCCGAGGCAACTACTTCAGGCCATATAATGACTTCTTGAGCCTGCAGACAAATTCCTCATTGCGATGCTGAACAAACCATTCCGGTTGTTCCATATAAACTTCCTCATCTAAGTCTCCATGTAGAAATGCAGTCTTAACATATAATTGCTGCAACTCTAAATCAAGAAAAGCCACTAATGCTAACACAATTCTAATTGAAACTATTTAACCACTGGTGAAAAAATCTCATGAAAGTCAATGCCGGCTTTCTGAGAAAACCCTTTTGCAACCAGCCTCACTTTGTACCTGTCTTCCATATCATTCACACCCCGTTTCAGCTTGAAAACCCATTTACACCCCACAATTTTCCTGTCTTTTGGAAGCTCAACCAGATCCCATGTGCCATTCTTACCTAAGGCCACCATTTCGTCCTTCATGGCTGCTTTCCACTTGTCACTTTTCAAAGCTTCTATTTCTTCCTGATAGCACAGAGGTTCATCGTCATTAGCAGTAAACGCAACTGAAGTAACATAATCATCATACGTTCTCGGTGGCTGTTTGATTTTTGTCGACCTCCTTAAGGATGTTTCTGGTGCTTCCTCAATTGACTGACTACCATCTATAGGAACTTCTTGATGATCAGTATCTGAGACCTGTTCATGATCTATACCTGAACCCTGTTCATGTTCTGATTCTGAAACCTGTTCATGACTAGTATCTGAACTATAGTCATCATGTCTATCATTAGAAATGCTATCAAACTGAATGTGCTGAAAGGCAGATACATCATCCTATTTCAATCTACTATCTACATCTAACTGTACAAGAGAGGATTCATTAAACTTTACATCTCCGTTGATGATAATTTTGCCGGTAGTAGGATCCCACAATCTATATCCCTTTGTTCCAAAACCATACCCAACAAAGATATACCTTTTAGACTTTGGATCTAATTTAGTTCACTGATGTTTAGGCACTAGAGCATATGCATCACAACCAAACACTCTGAGTTTAGAATAGTCACAAGGGTGTCCTATCCATACCTCTTGCGGAACCTTGCAGTCTATTGTCGTTGATGGAGATCGGTTTATTACATAACAAGCAGTTGCCACTGCTTCCATCCACAACTCCTTCGGCAACCCGGCGTTACTCAGCATACACCTTGCTCTCTCTAGAAGAGTCCTGTTCATGTGTTTAGCAACTCCATTCTGCTGAGGAGTATAAACCGTGGTCTTATGTCTCTCAATCCCTGCATCCTTGCAATAGCTGTCAAACTCTTTGGAAGTAAACTCACCACCATTGTCAGTTCTTAAACATTTTATTGTTCTACCAGTGTTGTTTTCTACCAATGCTCTAAACTGCTTGAAAACTTAAAACACATCAGACTTTCTTTTCAACATGTAGACCCAAACCTTCCTAGAAAAGTCATCAATGAATGATACAAAATAAGATGAACCACCATATGAAGCTGTAGGAGCTGGACCCCACACATC